>JAQFYU010000117.1:0-33579 GCA_034694905.1 Ceratophysella granulata | reverse complement strand
TGAGCATCATCAACATTATTCTTTATCTTGGAATCCAGAATTAAGAAATTGATTTACATAGGATTACGTTTCCAGGGAATTAGCTACCGGTAATGCTGTTGACAGAAGTTGTTGTGTGACAGAGGGAGAGAGGGAGTTTGGGATATACGTATTCTCGTGATTATTAAAGTGGATTATTCAGGTCACCATTATTTACTAGGTAGTAAATACAATAACTAACACTAGACAGTGTTTCCTGCCTTCCGTATTTCATTGTGCATCTCACTGCATCATTCGTCATCATCATCGGTCAAGGTCAGTCTGGAACAGTCCGGCGAGAAGTTGGGGGGATCAAGTTCCGATCCGCGGCTACGGTCATATTTATTGGCGATCGGACGGACCGTTTCACATTGGCTACCGACAGGACACCGCCGTTCCAGAGCTGACAGACAACACAACACAACACTACGCATCAATTACAAAACAGTTGGTTATTTAAAACAATTATATTTACATTTTTACAATATTATTGTATTTCAAATATTCAATTGAAATAGAAATTTGAAATTGGAATTATTGAAATTGGGGGAAAACGCTGCGCAAATGTTTATTTTTTTAAATGATCTTGGGCGTCACATATATAGTGGCACTCATTTTCATCGTTTACGTATATTGAGCTGTCGACCGTCAGAAATACTGGCAGTCACACCCAATATACGTAAATAAGTGAAGGAAATATCGGGTGTCACAAACGGTGGCCCTCATATTTCCCAAAATTGTTTTGTGAATTGAACCGTCGACCGTCAGGAACGCTAACGGTCAAGTCCAATTTTCAAAATACCTAACCTTCTCGTAAATACAAAATACATATCCTTATATTTGAGTCATTATTTTTCGGATGTGGTATTGTTGTATTTATTAATACATGTACGATCTATGCCGTACATGTAACAACGCAAATTTTCAAAATTCAAGATTCCTAAAACATTAGCTGAAGCCTAATCCTCAGGGACATCCTATTTTACTTCTTACCAGTTTTTCTCCTCTTTGCGAGTCAACCTTTCCTAATTTCTCTGTCTACGCCGAGATAAGCATCCCAAGTCGAGTTTTTCTTTCCAAGTAACGTCGAGATTTTAACATTGCACAGTTTTAAAAAAAATCTCCAGTTTTCACTTAACTGAGGTCAACTCAGATAAGCGTAGACATTCCCTAATCCTATTATAATCAATCATATAGAGGCTGACGCTCATATTTTTAGACTCTTATCGACAAGCCAAACGTCGATACATGTACTAAGGTCAAATCGTACATTGAAATAATTAAATTAAAAATAAAAGTAACAAATTAAATTCAAATTAAACAATTCAACTTGTGGGGGGAATATACTAATCCGGCTCGTGTCAAAAAACATTGGCATGGCATAAGTCACTACATTTCAGCGTCCTTCCCACGCATTTCTCGTCTACACTCGACGGATTCTACATTCTTCAGCGTCGAAGACTACACTGAAGACTGGACTCATCATTTCTTCGTTGAGTCTATCAAAATTCTTTGGCAGATTCCATTCTTCAATTCTTCGTGTAGTCTATCAAAATTCGTTGACAGATTCCCTCCTCGCTTCGATGGTCATCAAAATTCTTTGGTGATCATCTTTCTTCGGGGTCATCGCAATCAACGGTGATCGGGTCACCAACTTCGTTGGTTACTCCTACTACTACACATGCATACAAGAAATCGAACTACAAATTCCGAACGAGCAGAGATTTACGCAAACTACATTCCAGCAATTAATGCAAATCCAAGACGCCGACTGTCCTGAATTCAACTAGCCCGTCAATTAGCAGCAGGCCTTGTCCCTGAAATCCAACCTCAACTACAAATCTTCATTGAAGAAGCTAATCGAACTACTCTAAATCGAAATCCACAGAATGCTAATACACAAAGTCCAATTAGAGCTCGAGTACCAACTCCGCCTCCAGCCCCAAATAACAATCAGAACCAGAAAAATCAGAACACACCTTCGAGACCTGCAGGCATTCCAATTGAAGTTTACAATGCCCTGAACGTACAACAAACCATTGCACTCAACAATGCTTTTCAAGCCAACAGACACAATTCACCGCCTCATCGACGGCAGCTTCAAGGGCAATACCAGCCTCCACCGCAAGTAACCGTCATTAACAATGCACCTGAAGATAAACCCAAGTACAATCCTAAGTTGCAAACAGCTGAATCATACTTCGACGAAGTTAAGTTAAGACTTACCTTCGGGGACAGAATTATCTTAAGTACAATTATATTCGTCTATTTCGGTCACTGCTTCAGGATGAAACAAAATTGTGGTACGACAATGTTAAACCCAATCTCCACGACTGGGAAGATTTGAAGCAAAGGTTTATTGACAAGTATGACACGTGGTACGACAAACAGCAACGGGAGAGAATCCTGCACACACTTCGGAAGAAATCAAACGAAGATATTTCAGAATTCATCTGGGAAATGGTCAAACTTTCAAGGATGGTGTACCCACGCGAAAACGTTGTAGTTACGGTTCAACGCTGTCGTCAAGCTTTACTCCCTAGTATGCGTATTAACATGAGCACACCCGTTAAGTGGACAATCGATGGATTGACCAAAGATTGTGAAGTTGTTTTCACAGATCTCAATGATCAGGAACGCTTCCAGAACAATAGAAATCGCAGAGGTAATGGACATAATTCACGAAGGCAATACTTCCGTACAAATTACAGAGAACAATACAGAACCAACTTCGATCAAAATTTCGTGTGTCGAGGATGCTTATCGAATGGCTACAGAGGTCACAATGAAAACGGATATTCAAAATCATATCAAAATTCAAATAGTGGAAATGGAAATCATTCGGCAGCAAATGGTCAAACTAATGATAGCCTTGCAAATTCCTACAGAGGGAATGAACATTCTAGTCGTGGAATCAAAGAAAATGGAAATCAGTCTGGAAATGTGAATTCCACAAATCATTATGCAAATGAACAGTCCAACTACTCAAGCAGGAATTACAGACGTGGAGGTCAAAGAAAATCCGATTACCAAGATGAGTCAAAAACGTACAATCAGCTTTAGCAACTCAAAACCCCAATGATTTCAATGTCAGGAGCTTGGACATTATGCAAATCAGAGCCCTGCCACGAATCCCTACATCAACATGATAACAGTCAACATCTTCAAGTTCTGGTCCACGTACAGACGAAGGTCACATTCCACATCGGTCATGGGATAACCGACACAGCCCTTCAGAGAATGAAGCAAAATTTTATTAATTCGACTACGTTCAGTCAAACCAAGGATATATTAGAAAATCAATCCAATATATCCAATCATCAAAGCATCACATCGTCAAGTACTGAATTTATTATGCGTTGGAACCGCACAAATTTACGAGAAGTACATATTCAAGACTCGCCTCACCGAGCAAAATATTCCTCACTCACGAGCGAAATCAAGAATCCTCAATTAGGAGCGATAATCTACAAATAATTGAAAATATGAAGCGCTTCATTCATCCATAAGTCACTCAACTACTGATGACTCCACACAGAAACTGATCACTTCTGACGTCATCATACAAATTGGAAAATTGAAAGTACAAATTATTGTCCTCGCACAAAATCAATCTCAAGATGCAAACAAATATTCTCGATAACAGTTGAAGTACTGCCTATTCGGAAACAATTCAAGAACCATTTTGTCTCTTGGAATCACCAGGAGATAATTTTGCCTACAGTTAAAAATTGGTCTCTTAAAATTATTAGGAGACGAATCCTATACATTGATGTCGAGAAGACACGATAGAAAATTACTGCTCTCATACGAGTCAAATGAAAAAGAAAATGAAAAAGAAAAAACCTTACGCATCTTACTGCAACAATTTATGAAACATCTTACTGCAAAATATCCTATCAAATTGACGAATCAAGCACCCTTCCTCATTGTACATAGACAAATTGCACATTCAAGCATCATACTGCATCATCCTATTATGCAACATACTGCATAGCTACAAATCCAACGTCTAAGTCGAAGAATCAAAATAGTCACAGTACCTGTAATTCCAGAATCACTAAAACGAGAAGTTTTAAAAATATTTCATGACATCCCAGAAGCAGGCCACTTCGGAGTCAGAAAAACTAAGAAATCTATGAGAAATAGAGTATATTGGAGCAACATGATGAAAGATATTCAAGAATACATCAAGACATGTGAGATATGTCAGAAGCATAAATATTCAAACAAATTATCACCCGGTTTACTTGGAACAGTAACACCGCCATCAGCCGTATTTGAAACACTACATTTTAATTTCATTGGACCACTGCCGAGAAGTTCAGGAGGTCGGAATAATCAGTAAGCACTAGTTGACGTTGACGAGTTATCAAAACGCCACGGCGTTTTTTATTTAATTTCACGGGTGAAATTTTTCGCCTGCGAGCCGCCACAGCAAAACAAGTTGTAAAATGTCTGGATGACCAAGTTATTTGTCGTTTCGGAGCTCCCAAAACCATTGTTACTGATCACGGATCACAATTACTTTCTAAATTGATTAAGAGATTATATACAGAACGGGAAATCCCACACATATTCGCGAGCCCGTATGATCCACAAGCAAACCTGTCAGAAAGAACAAACAAAACTTTGAAGACGTTAGTTCGGTCATATATTGAAGAAGCTCAGAGTACATGGGATGTTCACCCTCAGAAATTCGCGTTCGGTTTACGTTCTAACGTATCAGATGGAACCAAAGTGTCACCCGCCTTAGTAAACCTTGTTGGAAGAGAGATTCCTACATTGTTTGACAGACAAATGTGCTCAGAAGACACACAAATGGACGTCACAAATTGCAGCACCAGTTCGCTAAAGAACTAATTTCATGGGTCAGATCAAATGTGTCAGAAGCTCAAGTGATAAATAAGAAGTATTATGATGTGCATCACAGAGACGTGAGATTTACAGCTAATCAGCCAGTTTTACTCAGAAACGATTGTCTATCAGATAAATCAAAAGGATTTTCTGCTTCACTCGCCCCTAAATGGAAAGGACCATTTTACATAAGAAATCAAGTCACTCCAGTCACGTATTCGATTTCTGATTCACTCACAAGCAATTGACGACTCATCACGAGCAAGATATCAAACTTTACTTTCGGCGGCAGAAATAAGTCCCACCCCGCCCTTTCCCTATTCCGATATTTCAAAAGCCTAATTTGTTTACGAAATTGAAAGACGACTATCGCAACTAGCGGGAGAAATTAAAGCCGATAATTGTTGATGCAATCGGTGTCAACAACCTGTCATCTCAACATCATCGACTCTGGAAATCGTCGGGAGTCATTGAAACCATCACCCAACCAGACTCTTAAAAATTGTTAGGAGTCAGGCTCAGGTTGTCGAGATCATTGGCAATTTTACCAAGTCACACATGAAATCGAGAGTCAAATCCGCTTCATAGAACAAGAATGACGATTACAAGTCCAATACAGTCTATCGAGCTCAAGTACGGTAAATTCAAAAGGCAGACCGCAAGCCCAGTACATGGAGGAAAAGCGTGAACTCAACAAGAATTCGGGCCCAGTGAAACCACGCCATCTTCGTCTGGACGAAACAGAAAATCGGCTATTCTCCAAGACTCACGATCAAGCTCGGATATAAAGAGACAGCTGTACTAGTCAATGTACTACCTACGTTCAACTTGATGCACCAGAATTTATTTCTTTAGACCATAATCACGAAACAGCACTCTCGCCTGTTCCAAATCGAATGGAATATTAATCTTCCCACTTATCGCCACTCAGCTAAAAAAATCCACAAATCTTACTTCACAACAATTAATCTATTTAAAGAATCGAGCATCACACTGCTATGTGTCAAATCAAATTCAAAGGTGACGCATCACGTTGCGAAAATTGTTACAAAACGCATCACACTGCCTCGCCAGATATTATCAAGCATCGTACTGCATTACTCAACTCAAGCATCACGCTGCACAGTAAATCATCAAGCATCGTACTGCTGCAAAAAAGAAAAATCAAACTACTGAACGCCAAAACGAAATTAAGTATCTGAACTGTCAAAGTACCCTGGAATACCTAGCTCCGCTCTTTCACCATCAAATGCGAAAGGTCAAATGCCAGGTCAATGGTAGGCCAACTACCCTGGTCTACTCAGGGCCAAGGCGTTCAGATGAAAGCGCCAGCTTACTCTACAATTTGGCATTTTATTCAGACGCTTCCTTACAACAGTAAATGGCCGTTAACCCTCATTTGTCTCCTCCCTTGATTTTTTCGCAGATACTGAGTGTGAGACAGATTAGCAAACATCATGGGAAAATGTTGGTCAAATGTGAAAAAATGTTGTGATTGGACATGTGTGGAGCGTTGTGGCTATGGTCGTCCTCTGCATTGGAATGTTGGAATGGAGATCACATCAGATGAGGATTCATGCTGTGAGTTTCAATGTTGCAGTAATCCTGAATGTGCCTTATGCGGCCTTCGACAGACTCGGTGCCAGTGCTGTAAGATACCAAAATGGTTTCAGGGGTGCACAGGATTACATCAAATCCCTCCTCAGGATCCCAATAATCCCAAACCAATACCATTGCCAGAAATCCCAGAACTCACTGAAGGTCAAACGGTGAGTTTCAATTCTGAATTTGGAATATTCTGTTCTATATTTTCGTCAAAGAATTCTAAAATCTGATACTTTTGTGAATATTCCTTGCATTTAAGTTTCGTGCATTTGGACTAATGTCACTTTCCTGTTTTAAGGGTTTTCCTCTCTCACCACTGCGGTACCCAATTATCTGGTTGATTGGAGGGCCTGCATCTGGTCGTCGAACGCAGGGTCGGATGCTTGGTCAGCATTACAACTTTCAATACATCCGCTTGCAGTCTGTATTGGATAATCAGCTGCCATCGGGTGCTTCTAAGGCTTTGCGATTGCTAACCTTGGAGGACAAGCGGGACCTACTTCCACCCCACTACTTGCGGGACATGAAGCGTGAAATGTCCAGGGGCATGTACTTCTACGAAGGGTTCGTGATTCAAGGCTGTCCGTGCAACGTAGAGGATGCTCATAAGTTCAACAAAGAGGTCAGGAACGCCATTTTTGTAAACGACAATACATTATACACTTTCATCTTTCGCGAGTCAGTCTCGAGTCCATTCACCATGACTATCCGATACAATTCAGTTGATATTGACTTGTTTCAGGTTGGAGAAGTGTTCTTGATACTTCACCTCGAGACTAGCGTAGAAGAAATGCGTAGTCGGGCTGACGGTCACGGAGAACAGCCGGGTAAGTGCCGTTATCTGACGCAGGAAGGGAAGCGTCAATTTGGCCGTGAACTCATTAGCTATCAAACAACGGGAGATGCTATTCTCAAAGAGTTCAAGAAAAAGGTTAGAATTTGTATGTCTTCGAGAAATTCGGAAGTCAATCTTGCACAAAAGTTCAGTAGCGCGGAATTGGAATTTGAAACCTGAATAAAATTCAAATGCTTTATTCAGGTGGTGCGATTGAATGCAAGCGAGAGCTCTGATATGACGTACACAAAAGGTGTGGAAACCATTGACTACATGCTACGCAGTATGGGAATCAGACCTCCGGATCGGAGCCCAATCCCGAAACCAAGGTTATCTAAACCTGACTATGAGGATCTAATCGAAGAAGTCAAGGTTCTGGCCGTTGATCGGCATCCAAGTCATCCAAGCGCGGTGTCCTCTGCTTGTAACTCTGCCACCAGCATTGATTGATTGATTGACCTTTATTACAGTGTCATTCATGAGTTACAGCATTACATAGTTCATAATTCAATAAACTACGCAAAGTATTGGATTGCCGAATGACAATTGCAGCTGGTTTCCGCTCACAGACACTTTGATGTTGAATAGACTCTTAATTGAACTTAGCATATTAGACTAATTAGAAATTGATTGCACGACAATTAATAAGGTAATTGAATAACATGTCCTTAAACGAATTTGAAGAAACGGTATCACTTGGGGGCCACTCTTTGGGTAATTCATTCCAGGCCTTCACAGTGCAATAGTGAATGGAATTTTTAAACGTTTCTGATAGGTGACATTGTATTTGGAGTAGCGGAAATGAACGTGAACTTCTGATGTTGGTTGAGATCGCGAACATGGACCTTAGATAGGGAACGCTGGAGTTGAAGAAGTTATGTGCATTCTTGAGGAGCGTCCAAATTCGTCTCTTTCACAGTGAGCATATTAAATCTGAGTAGGATTTGGTGGACGTCGCTGGCATGGATACTTGAAGCACCGATGTCCCATTTGTTTTTCTTGATCCTTTTGAAGATCCAAGGGAAAGTGTAGGAAATTAGAAACCGATTGATTCGGGACTGAAGTCGGGCAAGTACAATGTCGATTTGAACACACCACACTTCTATACAATAATCATAGATGGGCAGTACGTAAGAGTTGTACATAATCTTCATCACAGGTTCGGTTACAAAGCGTTAGATGGATTCAAGCTTGAATATTGCGGAGCTAACTCTGCTGTCAACAGACGTGAAGTGAGCCTTGAATGATAGTGTTGGGTCGATTGTAACCCCAAGGTAGCGGAATTGGTAAACTCGGTTAATTAACTATCCTCCGAGGAGGAGAGGAGGAACGTTGTCGAACTTTGTGTCATGGCTCTTGTGAAAAAACATGAACTCAGTTTTTACTTCGTTGATAACCAGCTTATTGTTTATGCACCACTCATTAAGCTTAGCAAGGGCTGCTGAGAGTCGGGCAACAATTGCAGCTGTGTCTTTGTCACCGGTGTAGAACACGAGGTCATCTGCGTAGCGAAGGAACGGAAGATCAAGCACTTTGTTAACATCATTAACGAAGATTGTGAACAGTAAGTTTCCGAGTGGTGAGCCTTGAGGAATGCCGCACGGGTCAGGAAAATATATGGAAAAACAGCCATCAAGTACGATCAGTCAAATAGCTTCTCATAAGTCGGATGAAGTGAGGAGAGAGCTCAAAATCTAGTATCATCTTTCCGATGAGAAGGCAATGGTCGACAGAATTAAAAGTTTTCCGTAGGTCAACAAAAACTGCACCAGCTCGACCATTTCTTCCATTGATTGATCATTTCAAATATTTTCTGAGAAAATATTGTCAGTGCAGTTTGGCAGGATCTGGATTTGCGATAGCCATGCTGTTGGTCGATGAACTTGGGTTCCACAAGGGGAAACAATTTCAGGAACAGGATCCTTTCAAATATTTTGACGATGGGTGGGAGGATTGATATAGGCCGGTAGCTGTTGGGATCAAGTTTTGAGCCTTTTCCTTTGTATAAGGGGGTAACCGAGGCGGCTTTGAAACACTGCGGGACTTGACATAAAAGACAGATGGATGTGAACAGCAGAGCCAGTGGACGCGAGATTTCTTCTGCACACAATTTGAAGAATTTCATTGGGATAAAGTCAGAGCCAGGTCCACCGGTATTCTTTGAGTAACGAATTGATTTCTCAACTTCAACAACTGAGATATTGGAGATAGTAGACGCTGGATCTGTCACATCATGAGTTTCGAGAATGTGGTCCCTAATCACAGCCTCATTGTTGTTGAGGTTCGGCGCCGATTTCACAATAAACGACGACGCGAGTTCGGATGCAATTTTTACGGGGCAGCTTGTCACTTGGCCGGACTCATATTCACGTATAGAAGACGGAATGTGATTGACAGCAACTTTGTAATTCGTATGCTGGTTCACATTTGTCTAAATGGACTTGGATTTACACTGACTCCGGAATTTTGATCTAGAGAACTGATTTTTAGCTTCTCGGATTTTAAACGTAACATAGTTACGAGATCGCTTGTAGTCCGACCATAGTTTCAGAGTTTTGTATTTACTGGCGAGGGATTTAAGGCTGTCACGATTTGAACACAGGATGGCAAGTTCAGATATAAACCAAGGGACAGGAGCAGGTCGGATGAAACGCCGCTTGAGAGGTATATGATCTGCAAGAATATTTAATACCTGGCTGGTGAACAGTTTGGACTTGGACTGAATTTCATTGTTTGAGAGATAGTTGAATTCCGTGTCATTAAGCGTGGAACAGAGGTGGGGGATAACCATGTTGTACGAGTATATACTGAAGAAACGGTGTTTCGACCTTCGACACACTTAATTCTGTTCAACAGGTATAAAGCGTAATCATGAAAAAGGTGCCAGAATGTTGGCAGCAAAAATACAAAATATGTGGAGTAAGTACTTCTGTATTTCTGTGTAACGTTAGTAGCTGGTTGACAAATAACCCTAACCCATTGATTTGCTACAACCATTCGGTGCATATGGTAATTGTAATTTTCCCATTTTCCCCTTGAATCAGCGGTAGCAGCACATTCCCGTGATCATATCGCATTGATTTTCATGATTTCGTTTTTAATGATGGCCCTGATGGGTCAGAAGTATGTAAAACAAGAATACGAAAAAGTCACACCACCACCAGTCATCATAGGGGTATTACTTTATTTTTTATGTGAATGATATGATAATGATAATGAATGATAATGAAAGTCTATGTATCTAATAGGGCATATAGCCAGTTAATAATGCCAAAATACTAAAATACCGACGCCAGATCAAATTCGTCGCTTGTCGAATGAATAAAGACCGAGTACCGAGTCTGAGTGAGTCAGCTACGAAGAAGAAGCCAGGATAGGACAGGAGTCTTGTGAATTGTGAACCACCATCAGGGACCAAAGCGTAGGGTATGTAGTTTTATTATTTTCCTTGTCTTCCAAATCACAATTAGTGGAGCATCAGTCTCTATCTGGAATTAAGCCGGAGACAAGAGGACTAAAAGAAAAGGACGTTGTTCAGATATTTTTACGATTAGATAGAACAATAATGTTGAGTCAGGCGACTGATGAAGACTGTGAGATAGGCTCCTCGTCGTCTGATTCTTCTGAGAACAGACCTGAACTCTGTCCAGTTACTGAAAATAAATTGTCCGAAGTAATGGAAGAAACTCTACAGCAAGGTGGAAGCCAAAGCCAAGGCCAGATGAAGGTACATCAGCAGGGTACAAGGTCCTTTGTTGACCTTTCTTTTTGTTGATCCAGATCCAGAAAGTATGACTATTTCATTCACTACTGTCAAGGAGTTTAATCATTCTTATTATTGTTCATTCTATAAATGTAGGATTTCATCATGAGCAGTTGGGAAAAGCAGAAACTGTGGGAATTCGCTCGATGTCTGGGAGACGCTCGAAAGGAAGCACTGTGTGAAACCGTGAAAGGTTATGGTCTCGTCCTGCGGAAACAGGAAGAAGCCCGGGTGAAATATTTGGGAAGATTGGCTAAGGAACAGGTATGCTCAAAAATTATAAATGAATGCGTATATATCCAATTTTTTTGCTAATTGTGGTTGTTATTTAAAAATGCAATATTATTATGGTGAATGCGCTTCGCCTAGACGCTCTCACTTGTGCGTGGAGCGCATAAAATCACTTGAAGAATTGTCTAACAAATTAGAAAACCAACAATTCAATCGTTAGCTGTATTTTTGCAATTTGCAAATCAGTCCAAAACGAATCTTATTGTAACACTTCCTTCATTAACACACCCTGCTTCATATAGCAGTTCAAGCTTCACAGTGATAGATATCGTTTTGTTCTTAATTATATTAAAACTAAATCGCCAATAGTCTCCTAACTAGTAAATTATACTTTCAGGTTCCTTTGCGCCCAAACACAATAGCGTTTCTCCGAGGTTTGGCTGAGAAGTACAAGTTGTCTCGTCGAACACTCCATCACGCCATCTACCTATTTGACCGTTTTAATGACTCGAAGACAATTCCGGAAAACAGAAAACGAGCCACGGCAGTAGCCTGCTTTCTCCTTGCAGGTGATTCAAGTATCCTATTCACTATGTCTATGTACATAGAATTATCTTATTTATGAAAATACCAGAATTCCAAATTAATAATTTCAGCAAAGTTTGAAGAATGCGAGTTTGTTATTCCGAAGATGAGTGCATTTTTCGTAGACGTCTACCCTGATGAGCTGTTAAAATCGCACCACCGTCCAAATGTCCAGCATGAATTCACGATCAAAATCTGCCGTGACTTGGAACACGAGGTGCTGCGCTTCTTTGATTACAGACTGCTGGTCCCAACAATCATCGACTTTGTGGAATTCTACGCACTCTTTATCGTGGATCCCAACGACATTGAGCAATTGGACGAGTGCAACAACGTTCTTAAATCAGAACTGTCGTCCATGGACGCCCAAACAAGAGCTACTATAATTCGTGACGGCCAACTTCGGATCCAGAAAATCAGCAACCAATTGGTGGCTGAGGTTTTTTGGAACGTTGATCTAATGGTGGAAGGTAATTTATGTTAATAAATAGTCGATATTCATTCACAAAAGCTCTATATCTTTTTTGGTTCAAACTTTGTAATGATACGGAATTGATTGTTACAGTGGAGCAGGATGAAAAATGGTGCTCGTCTTTGATTGCAGCTGCCATTGTTTTGTATGTTCGTCGGCGTAATGGATACAAGGGATGGTCGGGACAATTGGCAACTGCAGCACTCTATGACCTTGCCACCGTCGATGACTGCTTGAAGAAATTCGTAGAGGCACATTGCGATCACCATCCACCTTCCCTTGCGGGACGAGAAAACGAGTTAAGTTTGAACTTGAAGCACAATTTCCACTCGACTTGCGCTACAACTTGAAAATTCGAGATTTTAGAATGTGGACCGCTTCCATTTTCACTCGGTAGCGTTGTATGAAGCTCATCTCCCTCTCCTACGATTTTCAATTTCACGACTTCAATTCTTGAGTTATTATTTTAGCAGATATCGTTGAATGCAGACCTTATCCAATTATTATGTTCTATATGTTCAGGAATTCTGTACAGATTCTTGGTAACAGTTAGTTGTAGCTAGTGGTGGTGGTATCTTAGCTTCTGAATTAAAAATCCATTCCGAAAATAGAAATGCTTGAATAGCGAAAAATATTGTAGGACAGGAATTGAAAACAGCAGGATCAGAAGGGGTCACAGTGGTTCACTATTTCCATTCCAAATAATTATGTCAAAAAATAACCAACGAGGTTTGAATTTAGCTTGTTTTCTTTTATGTGTTATTATGTGTAAATATACATAGTTCTAACTGCCTTGAAATTAACTTCCAGCATCTGACATCTGGCTGCAGAGCTACTACTGTACTGTACTCAGGATGAAGTTACTGGACCGAATTCAGTCAAATCATTTCGGCCCCATATTTTAGGTTGATTTTAGCTGAGTTGCACGTAATTCTGTATTTGCTTTAATTTAATCCAGTATTCTTCTCTGAACTGAAACCCTTTTTCTTCTGTATAATATATATGTAGTACCGTGTGTGGATTTTATTTATATTATGCAATTAATTATATACGAAATAAAAATTGTAAACTGAGACTATGTACTGAACGAAGAAGGTGATTTATTTTGCGTACAAAGATTAGTAGAGAGTAATACGAGAGAGATGAATAAAAGGAAATAGTTCAGACATTGGATTCTTCCGATGGGCGGAGCTGCCTATTTATTTGGGGTAGTCGGTGGATGTCACTTCATAGGTGTACACGATTCCGTTCTTGTTGAACGAGTACTCCGGAACGATGACCCGAGATACCTGTGAAATTCAGAAGTGAATTCTTAGATTTGCTTTCAACTTTCAACACATCAATCCATTTAGAATAGACATTTGACACCAGACTTGAATTGGCGTACTACGATTGATTTGACGCGTTAAGAATTGTCAATTATGAAATCGTATTAGAATCCATATTGAGATGCCACTGACCTGCTTCCAAAATCCCTTGTCTTGAAGAGATTCCATGTAGGGTTCCAATTTGTCAACGTACTCCTTGACATAGGTCAAGTATTCCTCACGCATCACAATGACCACCGTACCACCTGGAAGAGCATAAAATCAGATTAAGTTAATCAATATAACACATATTCCTAAATAAACTGGACTTTCTATTTGAGCTACTCACCTGGCTTGACCACTCGAATCATCTCGGCGATAGCAGTCACAGGAATATGGCCCTCACCCATGCCTCCAGCAATGACAAGAGTGTCGTACGTATCTATGGATCAAACACAAGTACTTTAGTCAAGATATGCAAGGCTCTGACGGATTAACACAGAATTGCATCACGAAAAGATTCCCTGACGCAAGCTGCAGTTAGCTTACAATTCCTAATTCCAATTAGTCATAATGCTTGTAGTTTGAAGTAGTTTTGAAATAGTTCTGAATTCTTACTCGGGGGAATAGCGTCAACCACTTTGAAGCCAATGGGCGTCTCGAACGTGTCAGTGTACACGTTTCGGCCACGAAGAACCTTCAACATTCCGCTGGAAGGTTCCAAAGCATCAATGTTCCTATTCAAAAAGCATTGGGTAGTTAAGTAGCTGTAAGAAATACCATGTTTAAAAAAAACTCATACACACTTACTTAAATCCAAGAAGATTCAACTCATGACCAACACGCCCAGTTCCAGCAGCTACGTCCAGAATCTTCACCTTTTCACGGCCGTCAACATTGCTGTAGTAGGCCCCAATCGATTCAGCTGCAATACTCGGCCCGTTGTAACGGCCTGGGCAGAGATCCTAAACACATTGAAAAATTAAGTCACTTTACGAGTACAAAAATAAATTCGCAAGGAACAACTTTTCACATCCTGAATCTCAATGTAAATAAAACTTCAAAATATCAAGATGGAACTCGTCAGTCGATCATGAGGTCCACTGATTCAACTGCAGATCTGAATAACCTAACCCAAAGCAAATCGTGTTAATGTCCAAGCCTGACGCTTGACGCCGTGAGTGCGTAGTGGAAAGATCTGTTTTATATCCCAATCAATGGAGGTCTATTTCACTCGCGTGTAAGGGCAAGGTCGAGAGCTCCCCTGCTATCTCCATTCAGTATCAAATAAATACGATGATCTAATTTTTATCATGTTTGCAATATTCTAAGATTTCATCTCAGTGCTGAATTTGCAGCCCGTGGCTGATTTGTGATATGAAAACGCAGCAGTATACGCGGTTGCGTACTTTTCACCAAACTTACACTCCAGCTACAGCCGCAAATTGTAATTTACTGAAAATGTTAGCATAATAACCTTTCCAGGCACAAGAAGGTTTGAATTGAACTGCAGCTACGCTAAACGACTGCATGCTGCATTTTGCGTGTATAAAATCAAAGCGTATTTATAGTGTCGTGTAAAACAGTGATAGCTGAACCTCAGAATAAAATGACCTCAACAAAAGTTGTTATTCTCAGCATAGTAAGCATCTTCTGCTGTTTTTTAAAAAATCTGTAGAGTGAGTGGCTGCGACAGTAGGTCAACTGGAAGGTGACAACTTTTGACCTAACCAGCCATGTACGAGAGTCACTCAAAAGAATTGTTCAAACAAAAGTTGCTTATTTCGATAAGTGGTACAACTTTCGTCAGGGTTCGCCTGATCGAAAAGTCCATTGCGTTTTTCATATTACACACACACTACACTACACACCATATGAATTGTACACTGTATGTTCCAGAAATACCGCGTGCGTTGGACGTTGAACGAATATTTCGCAAGTTACGCTGCGTTCTCCTGCCCCGCAGATATTTTTGATAATATGTATATTCAAAACATGACATTTGAGACACTTACCACATCGTAATTGTTGGCCCAGTCCGAGTAGGCATCGACCATTTCCTGATGAGAAATCCCAGTTTTGTGTGCTCTGTAGTTGGCCATGTAGGCCGAGCTGTCCTGTTCAGCCACATTGACGAACCCTTCAGGAACTTTCTTTTCCTCGACATGATGACCGTTGGTCGTCCCATTGGACACAACACCGTTTGTCTGAGACATTTTGTTGAAGAAGGGCGAGCGTGTTTCTGAACTGAACTGGAAGAGTGAAGCCGGGTACTGGTACTACGGTCCGTCCAAGTGGAGATCTAGACGCAGAGTGAAGCAGGTCTCTTCAGCTAATCCTCTCCTAATGCCAAAAACCACCGGGACCTCAAGCTCTGGCTAAATCGGCTAAACCCTTTCTAATTCCCAACATGCAACATGTAGCCGGCCTCTTCTAGTCTCATGCATAACACGAACACACTCCAAAGTGAATCTTGAAAACCCCTTTCCACACGCCAAACAGTAGCACAGCCTCAACCTCAGGGTCAGAAAGTGATAACTGATGCTAATAGGCCTGTTTAATGAGTGCAGACCACCGGACGGACTTACTTTAATGCCTGCCTTGTGAATTGCGAATTTATCGAATATGTAAAGGATTTTCCTCAAAATTATTCAATGCAATAGAAAGGGCTTTCTGAATCCTCTTTAGTGGTGTTAAATCCCGAAGATTGTAAAATATATAAACGGTGAGGATATGGAATTCGTGAAGCTCCTCGAAACTGCAGATACGTAATTGGTTCTATCTATTTTATTGCTAAAATTCAATTTCATATGCTGAGGTTGAGGTCGTTTTTGGATTCTTCCGCAGACTCAATTTAAAAATAAATAGCCTGAACTAAATTCTGTTTAATCAACAACGGTAAACAAAGAAGTACTTTTATTTTGTATTATGTATGTACAATGCATGCATGTATGTTCAATTTTGATACGCTAGAGAACGAAAAAGCGCGACACCGGAAGTCGGATAATGCTCATACTAAATATTTTTTATTGTCATAATAATAATGCTAGTAATTGTGTTAGGTTAGATTAGTTCGGTTAGGTTATGTTTGCCGAGACGCTGGAGGCATTTTTGGTGTCGCGCTTTTTGGTTTCGCACTTTTTGACTGGAACCACTGCTAGAGGCATGTATAAATAGCTAAACATTCATAAACAGACGGACACAGTGTATATGAGCGAGATATTAACGAGCCATCTATGTAGGTGCAAAATGTTTAACACGATTTCTTTTACGTTGTTTATTTATTAACACGCAAATGCAACCATGATGAAATGGAGACGATTGGTGATACCTAGATAAACTGAAGTTCAAATACAGCCAAGTCACCTAATTCCCGGGTTTTTATGCCAATTTATAACAACAATAAAGGGAGAACACGTTTTAAAAAATGATCTGTACAAAACTATGGGACGTTAAGTACTACATACAATAAAACTACGTTCAAATCATAATCCCTGTTATCCTGGATTACTAACTTTTTTCTTCTTCGAAACTATTTCTTTTATCTCAGTTGACGCCTTTAATATGCTTGACTTGATACCTATTGCGTTTTTCAGATTTCGAAAACTCTACTTGCATTTGCATTTGCATTGCAGATCGCAGAATGGCAGAGCTACTCCGAGCATTAAAGACATTGTGAAGTAAGAATATTTCGAGGTCTCAACGCAATCTGCTACTTTAGTTAGAGGATTGTAAAAAAAAAAAGAAGATTGAAGTCGGTCAGAAATCCGTTCAGGCTTCCGGTTTATGATTTATATTTCTGGAAAGTATATCACGCATCCTGGTACATATTCAGAATCCAAATCCACATGTTAATGTTTTACTTTCCTAGTCAGCGACGACATACCCGATAAATGCTTTTGACATTATTGAACTGTTGGGCTTTTGTCCCAATCAAGCTTCGCTAATCGCCAGCACTAAAAAAGCCATTGCCACAAGTGTCCGGCATACGGGCTCGGGTCTCATTACTGATAATTGTACTGCCACGTAACACACCGTCGTACGTCAATCAATCACGGATCTGCTTGCATACATTCGAAATCAGTTCTGCGTCTAGCGACTGTACTTTACATTCCTAGAAATCCCTATTGTCAGTAAAAATAGCACACGTGTTGTAATGCACTGCCGACTACCGACGTGCACTGTTCGTATACAGGGCGGATCATTATATTCATAGAATGTAGTAGCCTCAGTTTGGAACAGATTTGCCCGTCGAAAGGAACACTTTCTTCCAGGTTTACGAGAATAATCGACAACATCGGAAAGTAAAATGACTTAAAAAGTCAAATGAAAATTTGAACGTAGCTATCAAAAACTTTATTGATTTGAGTTATAAGATTTATCCCATGTATATATGAACCAAATCAATCATTGAATGCGTTATACACCCAGTATTCTGTGTTACGTAACTCTTGCTACCTTTGAGCGGATATGCCAGATATCCAGTCTGTTATTTGAACAGACGAAGGAGATAAAGGGCATTTAAACTGGGTCACATTTCATATCGCACAATACAGGTTACAGGTTCATACAATTACATTACGGACTCGATCGATATTAACAAGCCTGGAATATTTGGATTCATTTCATTATTGCCTGATGTTCTCAAGGTTTTAGTAGAATTATTGGCATTTTCCGTCTCCAAAGTTTTAAGTGCAGGCCTTGACGCAGGTTACAATTTACAAGTACCGATGATGACACATTGAATAGAAATTAGAATTTGGCCGAGTCAACGAGAAAGTGTGCACCTGCATTGTTTAGGACACAATGGATGTTTACATTTCCAAATACCAGAGATTCCGACCAAGTGACTATAAACGTGGAATGTTTTTGCCATTGTCTCATATTTGACGATATACAATTCAAATGAAATGAAAATGTGATACATTTTACCGTTCACATTGTAATTGCACATGTTGAGCTTTATGACGGCGCGGCGGAACGACCTTTTGCAATGTGAAAGCTAAAATTCAAATTGTATTGTACAATTATTTCATATTTCGAAATCTTTGGCAGAATTAGAAATTATTTCAGCACAATTGCTATTATGTATAAGCATTAAAAATTCCTGGTGTGTATTGGTTTTGTATACATATTCATAAGTCGAAGGAAAACTTTCTAAAGCTTTACAGATACATCTTATATTACATAGATCATTTGTAGAAGATTATACCTAACGGGTAAAAAATAATAATCGAAGAAAGTTCTGTTTGTACTATGTACAATGTGTGCACAGAGATGAAATGAAAAATGAACGCTTCTAATAAAAGATAGACCTATTTCTGTTCCTGTACTTCTGGGCATGGAATATATCTGATCAATTATCAATATTGAATATCGTGTCCATGATATTATTTGGAGTAGAAGAATCTTCGAGGTTTCATGTCTCACGCTAGGCATGCGATGGTATCTAATAGGCGATGACGATGAGTAGCTCAAGACCAGTGTTTAGTTATTTATAAAGATAGTTTCAAGATAGCAGGAGCACTTACTTGGCGTCATGCACTTAAACATTCCAGATGACCACTTTATATTCAAAATTCAAACCGATAGTAAATATTAACCGAGCTTCGAAATACGCTGGAGTTATTTTACATGCTTAATGCTTAAGGTCATTCTCTTGGTTTGAAATGCGCGCCACGCGCCTTAGAGTTGGAATACTGCGTAGAATTGTTCATTCGATACACTCTGCTGGAATTTTGTCATGAGACTTGACCTAGACTTACGTTTTAGTATTGCTATTGCTACACGACGGCTTTTGAAACGCTGATATTCTGCAGAATACGAGCTTCAGCTTCTAACTTTGCACGTGGTCATTCACTTAGTTTCTTACAGGCGCCATGCGTCATGCGTCATGATTCAAAGGTCACTTGTGGTAATTAAAGTAAATGAAGATAATGAAGATAATAAGTAATAAAATATATTCACAAGAATTCCAACTTTTCAACGCCGTATTATCAAGCCGTATACATATTTACACTCTAGGTCAAGTGGTTGACCCAGGTCAACGGGTCAAGCATCTCGCATGTCCTGATTTGTTCATCCAACATCATTTCATTGCAACAGTATGTAGTAGTGTAGTCTCAAAATATTAAAATGAAAAAAATGAAAGATTTCCACGAATGTGATCTATCAATTTCCTACATATATTTTCTTCTCAGTACTTATACTTACAATAATAATAGTCAAGTACTAAAGTACCAACATAAGTTATAAGCAGTGAGCTAGTTCCTTATCAATTTGAAGAAAGCTATGTCTCTGATTTGATGAATGAAACACTACTACTGCAGACAGAATAATACCCAGACATAACTTCTTCTGTTCATGTTTGTGTACGTGAAGTGCAGCTCACAGCCTAGCTCCACAAAAAATTATGAAACGATCTCTGAGCAGAAGAGTTCCGTTCTTATCTTGTATTGTAATTCGGAACTTCAGCCCACAAAGAATTGAACATGTCTAGTTTAGTTCAATTAAATACTTAAGCAGAATCCCGCACCTTAACCCATTGAGCAAGAAGCACGACGTACAAACTACAGGAACCACATCTGTCATCATATTTCTGAGTGTCACGTATACAGGCGTTTTGAGCCTAAATTCTTCTAAACTTCCAGATTTTTAGATTCTATTTTGGTGGGGAATCGCCAAGTCTGACTTTCTAACCTCTTTTCATGATTTAAGGAGCTTAACCAGGATTTTACAATAACTTATATCGAGAGTTTGTTTGGACGCGCTGTGAAACAGAAGATAATTACATCGACAGCATGCTCTCAAAGTGAAATACATTCATTATTCATTCGTAGAGGAAACCTTAACAAATATTCAGTATCGTATCCTGACTGTCTTGGACTTTAGCCTAGATCAGCAGACGACAAACCATTTAATATACGGAAATAACTCAGAATCAGAATTACAAGTACTACGTTATCCAGGCTATCATAGTTGTCATTGTCAATTTTATTCCATACAATTCTCTGTATTCGACATCTAAACTAGCATAACTACAAATACAAGGCTAGTGTAAAATAGGGATTAAATGAAAAATGAATTTAATTGGGTGGGACGTAGATACGGTGCTTACCGTAGCCAAGACTCCCTCGGATCTTCCCACCTCTCAACCGAACCAGTTCTGGTAAAAGCGAAGGAACTCGGCAGAAGAGCCCCTTTCCGTTGGGTGTATGAGCCTTCAAGTTGACCTCCTGCCCATCTCCAACCGACACAGCCACCCAGCCTGTACAAAAATAAAACAAAAAGAATCTCAGCGATATTTTCACACCAATTTGGAGCTATCGGTTGAAACATTAATTTTGAACATGTTCTGAACATATAAATTGAGATTGTATATCGATTCTGTATATTTGCAGAAATATAGATACACTTACCCGTCGAACTGATGACGAGGTCTGCACAGGAGTAGGTGTGACCCATGCCCGTCAACAGGAATTTCTGTCCTTTGAGTGGTGGAAATTCCTCAAGTCGAGCTTCACTACCGAACGGAACGCCCAGAATTGCACTTCCAAGGGCCTAAATTAGTTTGCAAAAGTTAAGTGGACCTTTCTTCTGTTACTTTTGGAATGCTTGAGTTTCAATCAACTGCCGTTGCATACTTTTTGCATGCTATTTTGGGTTGTGGTGAAAAGCCTACCTGTGTATATACTTCTTCAGCGTCTTCTGTCTTCACAATTGTGACGGGCAGATGTTGAGATGAGCAGACAGTGAGTCGAATTGGCCAAGGCCCATCCACGTAGTCCACCCGAGCCAGTCCACCGACAAACAAGCTCAGTCCGGTCTTCATCAAATAGGAACGAGGCTGAATGATTTCTTTGGGGAGGGTCAGCATGAGTTCAGGCAACGTCAGCTGATCCAGAATCTGAAAATAAGTAGTTGTCAGTGTATACTGAGAACTAACATCTGCAATACAAAGCTTGCATATTCAGATACAAATTAGAAACCACACTTCTGTCAAATGTGAATAAAGTAATTTGAATGTGCTCCACCCTCCTGGTCAGACCAACCCGGGAATATTGAGTACTTACCTGATTATTGGCAACTGCTCCTGGCGTATCGAAACACCATTTGGATATTTTGAATTCGGGTGCCAAAGGGTCCCACTGTCCAGGCTGCCGGCTGATCTCACTAGGTGAATTACGCAGAACGTTGACGTGGAACAGATCACCTTTCACTGCATTGAACTGCTCCCCTTGGTCCAGCTTCTCTGGATCCACAAAACTCCGTCCAATGTGTCCAATGAGTGTAGCATGTGACGGATTCTTCGTTTCCTTCAATTCCATGCGTCGGAGTTTGTCCAAAGCCTGGAGCTGTGGAACTTCTTCCTGGAGACGTTTGGCACGGACAGCAAGTCGCCAAGGCTCGGGACGAGTTACTGGAAACTGTACAATAGCAAAATATTCAATTCCTTATTCGTTTTATTTGGAACAAACTTACTAATAAGTACTCAAAATAGAATCACATAGACCTTGAGCAGATTGAGAGTTGTTCCTGGCCAGGGAGATATTGTGGCTCGTTGAACCAAGTCAACAACTTGAACCTTGCAGAGGTCAGACTGGAGGAAAGTGTTAAAAAGAGAAGACTTGCCCACATTCGTGCAACCCAGCAGATAAATGTCACCTGTAGAAGGAAGTCCATAGATCATAGAACTAGTGAAACTCCTAGTTTAATTATTATGACCTCATGCACGAAATATTTAATTAAATTAGATGTGTATTAGGTTTATTTAGAGAGAAAGCAGAAATACCTCTGAATCCCCATCCATTGAATATTCTGTTGATTAGCTGCTCAACTCCAAATCCTGTCGTGGCACTGATGAGAGCTGTGTGAACCAAATTGGCCTCCTCTAATCCACTTTCTCGCATTGTTCTCACCAAACATTCTTTGACATGAGTGAGATAGTTTCTAGAATCTCCTGGCAAAAGGTCAACTTTATTCCCAACTAGTATCATGGGTCGCTTTGTTCCTGCAATTTATACGAACCATTACTATATTTAGTACTTTTAATTTAAAGTAAATTAACAGAGGAAATCATTTTAACGTATGGAAACTGACCAATGATATCCATGATGCCAGGCCAAAGACTGCAGGGAAAGTCAAGAAGATCCACCATAAGAATTACCAAGGCGTACTTGTCCCGAATCTCACTCAGAATTTTTGTGTAGTCTTCAGGAGCCACGTTGACCTTCAGAGCCGTGTTATGATTCGCCAGAAAGTAGCACCGCTGACAAATCTCAGTTTGAAGCTCAGCGTCGCTCAGTCTTCTGAATCGCTCACTCGGAACGTATCTAAACAATTTAAAGAAGTCATTAGCATTTTCCAAGCACTCATGAAACAAAGACAGTTTTTTGTTGTATTTGTATCAAATCATGAAGTTTAAAACATGGACAATGGGTGTGCCCACCACTTCTGTTACATATTTAATTTACCCGGGAATAGCCGTGTCCTGACAATGAAGAATGGCTCCACATCCCCCACAGGGAATGGAGGTGGGTGGAAAAGTGGGATCGGGTGTTCCATAATCGTGAAACCAGTCCTGGTGTTCCTTCTGGGGTTCCGGTCCTTGTTGCATCCTGCCCGGTAGACTCTCTTCCTCCGTGTCACTCTGGAGCTCGGTAACTATCCTATATGGATATTGAAGACTGGCTCCTTCATAGTCTTCAAGCGTGTTTGGTTCATCGTCCAAATCCTCGTCTAGCAGAGAGGGTGGCAGAACTTCTTGTGCAAACTTGAGTGCCACTGGCAAGTTGGAAACCTGGTGCTTGGTGACACGGTCACGAAGTTCTTGCTTTTTATCTCTTGCGTTTATCCGCATTCGCTTCTTGAATCCCGGCGTGGGAGCGAATGCATCCAGATGAGAAGAGTATATGAGCTTCGATGTCCATGGATGCGTCTCATGAATGTTTTGACCTTTGCGGACAAGGTCACGCAGACGCTGAGACGTAAGGAATGAACGCAAGGCACTTGTCATGGTTCAGATTTCAGATCTAGTCTAGTCCAATTTGCATTCAGTATTTAGTCAGACTTCGTCATCAGTTGTCAGTTGTCATTGTCAGTCAACAACATTATAACTGCCGGTGACAGTGCGTCACGCGTGACACTTACGAGAGGTTGACAAACGTATAAAATTAAACCGCGGTATGCGGTTCAGCTGTTGGTTGTCGGTGCGGTGGTGTGGTCAACCTATTATGTTAATTTCATTTACAATTAACTTTTGACTTACAAATTCAATCTGAAATCCCTGGCCATCCCACTCACTCTTCCCACATAAATCACGTTATGAAATTCCCGGTGGAAGTGCGTGCATGTTGAAATACTTGGGCTACTTGAGATCACCAATCTATTGAAGAATGCATGTTTAAAAGTTAAAACAATTATTGTAATTTAAACTAGAAAATATGTCAACGTGTTCGTTGTATAGTGTGAATGTGAAGTGCATAATAAAGCGTAAGGCGTGTCTTAGCATCCAAAATATTCATGTTCATTAATTACAAAAACTAGTAGTATAATAAGACAAAATTCTGTTTAGAGTGTAGCCATTGCTTGAAACTTCATAATATGGTTATCGTTCAAATAGTTTGTTTACGAAAGCTTTAAAAAAAAAATTTATTCTACCTAATTTAGAAATGTATGATTGTACTTGTTTAGGAACCTGACTAACGCCTCATCTTTTTAATTGTCACAAGTCAAGACTGTGATGACGCGATGAGTCTCTATTTGCAGTAGTACAAATCAGAGAAATGGATTTGAGCCAAACACACATACCTATGCTATTTGCATTTGCATACTTTAGCATGTTTCTAAATTCTAGGTGACGCAGTTGGATTTTCTTGTACAAATTGAGATAGAAACCGAAGATCGGGGCCAGTCAAAAACGTTTCCATCGTGCTACACATTTACTATGAAGCGATCGCACTTCAAGTTAACGTTATGGCTCGTATTCAGGTGATTAGGTGCGGAATGACCGTGTCGTGTGAACACACACTGTAGTCAAATAACAGGTGTTGTTGTATCGGAGCTCATCTTACTTCTTCGAAACCAGGTTGCTTTACCCAAATAGCGTCTGAAATAGATCTGCCGAGAGTCCCGTCTCCCGTTCCCGTCCACCAAAGGGTTCTTGGATTATTCCGTCACTTCTCCAAGATTAGGCATTTAGCTTCTAGTAAAAAACCTGACTTGGAAGAAGACATAATGAAATAATGCTTTTTCATTGATGTTGCTAAAACATAAGAACGGCAGGTTTGGTTCTATATTATATATTACTGAACTTGAGCGCCCTGATCAAAATTGATTTAAACAAAAAAAAATGCTGTTAAAAATCGACTTTCATAATCAATTTCAATTTGTGATTGAAAAAATTGAAATTGGTCAATTTTGGGTACAAGTTGTTAAACCGGCTTTGCTTGGAACAAAAATTTGGATATTGATATTGAAAGCCTGACGAATCCACTCCACAGACGCCATAATGGATTTGATTGAAGCCAATATATTTTTTAGAAAAATTCGAAACTTGGGATTATCTTAGCTGGGTATGATGGACATCCAGTTGTGTTCCTGGCTGCAGCAGAAACCTTTGGAAGAAACTCGTTTTAGGTTCAAATACTTCGAAAAAGGTTTTGATAAAAGCTGTTAATACATAGAATTGAAATATAGAGGGCTCTCAGTCTCAGAAAGGGTCTCTAAAACCGGAAATATCTGGATAAATCCGGTGATGGGTATCTCTTCAGGACAAGTAAATGTTAAAAGCCCAAATCCCAAGCCCAGTCGTGGCTTTTGCTTGGCGTTGAGCGTTTGGGATTCATGTATTCATGGACGGAGGGAATAACGGGCATGGGTCAGTTCGTATCCATCGCCTCAGCCCATAAGCCTATATATAAACGAAGCCTCAGTTCCCAATCCGCTCCAGTCTGTCCAACTGCCAAATTCCAAGGTTCTTATTGTTCCAAACTTACGGACCAAAAATGTGCTTCAACTTCTGTGTACTTCTCGTCGTTTCAGCGATTGTGGGCAGCGTCCGACCTGTTCCGCTCACGGTGGTTTACGACACGGTGCATCAGGACGGACCAGTGGAGCGTAACTTGCTCAAAGCGGTGTTTATGGGACTTAGTGATGCTGACGTAGAGGACGACCTCCAGCCAACCTTCATTGACCTCGGACAGGAGGGTATGGAACAAGGAGTGACATGGGTTGTGGGGAACGGGACAAGAACGATTGTGTCACTTCTCAATTCGGATAAATTGAATCAATTTGGAAAACTTTATTCCCAGAAGACGCTTGAGGATCTTCATGTGTTTACCCCCAGGTGAGCAAGGAACAGCTGATTGAGTCGACTTTAAAGGACGACTAATTGACTTTCAATTTCGAACGAAGTTTTAGTCTTTTAGCAACACTTGCATGAAAAGAACCTTGTAAGCAATGAAAGCGAAATTGAAATCTAGAATTAGATACACCTTAACCACAAGAATTTTTTTTGGAATGTACGAAATACATTTCAAATGTTGTGATTAATACTTAATCTGATGCCTTTAATTATGAAAAATTGAGCAATGACGTCATTTCGGAAGTGGTGGAGTGTATGTTATCCTTAAATAATGTGACGTTAATTAAAAAGCGAAACAAAACTGCATCGGCTTATGTAGGGCTTATACCGACTTAACAGGAATCTTTAAAGAGAACAGAAAGTATTTGGAACAATAGGTCGGGTTGCTTATCGTAGCTATAGCACGTGCTCCGTTTTTCATATTTTTAAGCAGAATTCAAGCAAGTGGAATTAGGAATAAACTCTATTGTTAACAAGGTCAACTATGTATAATGTCAACTGTAACTTTGCCAGATTTGAATTAAGCACCAGGCTATCTTAAGATTCAACTCTTTAAGAATCGCCATCTTTCAATTCAAATGCGCATATCCTTGGATGGTTTAAGTATTGTTATGATTTGATTTAAAGCGCGTAGAATTGTGGGCTTACGATTCAGAACATAATACCTAAGGCGCATAGTATGACCTTATTGTTCGGTCAAAAACATGACAATAAATCATTGTAGACATTTTTTAATTATGACTTGTGGTTCAAGGTCTATCGATGCGCTTCCACCTCCATCACTCAAGGTGACAAGCTTACAAATGAGCGGACGGGCCAAGACAGCGGCAATACTTCATCGAATGTGGAGCATGGGTGTTCGGGAGGTCATTCCAGTACTTGACCCATTCAGTTTGACACAGAAGAGCATATTGCAAGACTACGTGGCCTTGGGCAGTACTCTAACTCCGCCCATAACCTTCCAAGCTCCACTCATTCCCGTCAAAGGGTTCAAATACTCGAGTAATACAACAGCCGTCTTGCTTCTCGCTTCCAAATCGGCTCAAAGAGCCTTGGACCAAGGAAAGAAGCAGGCAGCGGATCATCATTTCCGCTGGTTTACACATGAACCACTCCATGACCGAAAGAGCTTGTACGTACCGTTTACCGGTCTCTACTCCGCCCAGTACGTAGGTGGCTCCAATTGGGACAATCCAGAGAGACGACGAATGCTTCGGGAATTCTCAGCGCTTACCGGTAAGAAATTATGTTCTTAGAAACCATGCGTCTGAAGGTTAGGATTTCGTGACAGAAGTTTGACCCCGCTTTTGGCTATGGGTTTGACCTTGAATGCTGACACTTGCAGTGAAATGCCTTACTTACTTTTGCAGTCTTTTTGATGAAAGGTGAAAATACGAAACCCCAAAGCAAACGTTGAGTTTCTGGAATGTCAACTTTTCAGCGTATTGTTCAACATAGATCATTCCAAGGTCAAGCGTTTTCTTATCAGGGCTGTAACGGTTTGGGAAGAACATTTTCAGAATGCTTACACTTATCAAATCAAAATGCATGTTGAATTTTCGTAATTGTACATTAGCGTTAACGCCGAAAGTCAGTCTATTCTTAGTCACATTAATTGCGATGTGAAATAGCTTTAGCTGTAATGCATTTTGCATCAATAGATTAACTACTTTCTTACTTAAATCATCAATTACACTATTATTTGATTTGCTTCAAATTAATTTACTTTTAGCCCAATTTTTGAGTCTATGAACTTGAGATTTTTTTCTATAAAGAAGAAAGAATCCGCATTCTCCTGCCTGACTCACTGAGTTGTTGACCTAGATTCGGAAATTATCCTCGTCTTCGCAATTATCTGAAGAACTCGGTAACAAACATAGTATGTACATAGTAGTTACTTTGGAGCTTATGTGTGAAGTCCGTTAGTGATCCAGTCCCGTCTGCATTATTTGCATTCGTAACGAGATGTGAACTAATACCGAGTACAGGTTCGTATTGGTAACATTCAAACGGGTGTTTCTGACTTCACACGCAACAAAGGTATTGTCCCATTTACTCATTATTATAAATATTTGGTACTTAACTTGAGTATGGGCCTTCGTCATAGAAAAAATGCATCGCAGATCCCAAATCAGCCGAACTTGAAACTTTTGTATTACAAAAAACTGTTGTACGTCACGGGTGGACTAAAAGTTATTCTACAATTAAATGAATGAACGCTTCTGTAGGTTCGAATCCGTCCATTCTGTCCATCGTGCTGGCCTATGACACTGCCTTAGTGGCACGGAAGTATACTAAGGACATCCTCAGCCTTCCAATGTCCGGTCTATCTGGGGAAATCCAGTTTGATGAACAGGGTTCAAGGTCCGAAGGGGTTTTCCTCGGTCTGTCGGCCGTTCCTCAGCTTCAAACGGAGTTCGTGACGATTGTCCAGCCTTCCAGATGGGCACTGGAGGATCTAATCAACGTTGCAAGCCTGGAAGACGGTGAAGTTGCCATCGGGGACTATCAGCCTGGCAGCTCTTCAATTTTCTTAAGGGACGAAATATTGGACATGGCCAAGGAGGCTGAAGTGAAACAGGATTGCTCGGCTATGGACATGGAGGTATGCAATCCAAACACGTTTTAAACTCAAGGTTTGACATGTGTGTAATAAATCTCGCTTACTATTCCGAAAACGATTAGCTGGATGTTGAAAAAACCTAGATTTTGGATACTTTTGATAAAATTCTGACAGTTCCGAACGTTCTATTCGAGCCCACAGGTGACAACCCATGACCCATTCACGCAGATGCCACGCACATTCCATTTTGCAGTGAAGAGCCTTCCCCCAAGTCTTCTTATCCCGAATCAATATGGCTACACGCTTTACTTTCACTGTGCCATCAACGACTCTTTGGCTTCCACCCTCCAGCTTGCCTGTCATCCAGCTGGACGCTCCATTTCTGAACCTGTACATTGCTTCAATGCTAGGACCAGGTTACGACAGAAACGAAGTTTGCCATATTCCCCCAGAAATCAGATGTACGCTTGGCCCAGAGATGACTCATCGGCCGGAAGTTCCTTCTACTACGAACCGCCGCCCATGCCTATGTCCATGAACACGTACTACACGAGTAGTTACATGGGCTACCAGGACACTTCTACACCGTCAACAATGACCACGTATGTTATCAACCTAAAGTTCAATGACACATAAGCATAACTTAGGAATATGGGTCAATCAGGAGAAAGCTGTTTAGCCTTCATTATTTCTTAAGTCAACTTTGTTGTTTAGGAGACTTGACGTTCCTATCAATGAAGAACCGATCACTCCTGCTCCGCCAGGACCTTCCAAGCTACCGGAACTTCGTCAAGTGCTCAAAGCTGCCAAGCCTTTTGTTGGATCTTGCATTGGGTCGACGACGGGATGCGCCGTTTGCGTGTTGGTCCTAGGTCGACTGCCTCTGGGAGCAGTTCCTGCTGCCTGTACCGGACCCTGTTTCGTGGGCACCTTTGGAACCTGTGGCAGTTTACTTGGCAGAGTTTTCTCGGAGACGACCGTGATTTGCACGGAATTGTTTCATCAGGGTCTGCTGGATGCAGATACCTTCCTGGTCGATGCGCAGTTTGGTCGACAGGCTCGGGACGAGGCACCTATGACCTTTCTTGTAAGTGGTTTTGACTGTGGATTTTCACGTGTCTAAGCATAAATTAATTGGTGTAATTATATTATTTCCGATTCACAGGGCTACCAACTTCTGGCCACACCACTCGTTTCCAGAATGCAGAGTTCCCCGCTAGTCACAAACATTGTGTCCCAATTCGCTCTACCCTGGGCGCAGCACATGAAGTACATCATGGGCTTCACTGACGAGCCGAGTCGAATGGGTTACTGGGTTCATACACTGGGATCACCAGTCTGTGGACTCGTAGGAACGACTGTGACAGCGTTCCGAGCTCTTAGTACAGGTTGTTCCGCAATAGAGCCTTTGGGACTCACGGGAGGTCTTGTGGCAACTTTCCTGGCCCTTGTGTCCACTCAGACGCTGCTCTTAATACGACGGACAAAACGAACGGACTAATTGCGGGTGATACGTGATGGTGCAAAGGTGCAAGGACTGTGTTTCTCGAATTTCAAGGCTCAAGTTGGAGTTCCTTCCGGTTTAATGGGATCCTCCTCCGTCCGATCAACAATCGGAAACTTAGTTCTAGTTCTAGTTTGGGTTTAAATTGTACGAGTTCGGTGTTAGTGTACTGATCCTAAAAATACGATATATTTATTGAGGCCTTTGCCTCTTGTATTAATGACTGGGTGAATGAAATTGAGTTATGAAATTAACTAATACTTATGAAAGTCAAGAGTTTGAAAGAGTTCAATGTAAATTATTCAGTATTTCACAAGTCGTCCAACGGGAAACTTCCACTTTATTAAATTATTTCATGGAATCTTGTTCTTGGGCTTGAATACTTAGTTTAGGTTTAAAGGCTACTTACGAAATCAGTTCAAATGGAATTTTTAGATCGAGGAGTTGACTCACCTATACAAAAATAAGTTAGGTATTTATAGTGAAAGGTACAATGTAATGTCGTTGGGGATGAGGTTACAAAATACATGACCAGGCATCACCGAGAGACACACATGATCAGGCTCCTCGTATTTTGCATCGTTAGTAAACAGTTGAATCAGCATTCAAAATTCAACCCTGACCACCTTACTTATAAATTGAAAGTATTCAAACGTTAGAAATCTTAATAAAACGCGGTGAGTTTACGTAGATAGACTTGACATTTAACAAAAACAGGGTTGTGGACTATTTCTGGGTTAAAGGACCACTCCTAACAATTGCAAGGAACTGAGGAGTCAACTCATCAACAGTATTCATAGTTTAATTATAAAATGCCACTTGGCTAGAGTTGCATCTAAATATAAAGAAAACATGACGTTCTTTGGGTTTCATGAATTCATCTATCAAATCATCGCAAAAACGTTACGACTTCTTTCATGAAGTAAAAGGCCTTCAAAACGTATAAACGTATACTATTATTGCGAATAAATAGGTTACCATATTAGATTTGATCATTAAATTATTTCATTGGTAATCGCTAAAGTATTGAAAGCATATTTTTCACCGGTTGCAGAAGTTGTGGTCAGGGTCAAGTTTGAAGCCCTTATAGATGATTTACTTGTTTGCTCAATTCCGGGTGGCGAGCGGGATGACGAAGTAGAAGAAGAAAACAAAGACGGTAAACATGAGAGCAGCAACAGTAAACGTTAGACGACGTCCAGTCAAACCAGTTGAACGGGACAAGCCTTTCAGACGACCCAAGGTTCCTCCAAGTCGACCTTGACCACCATCAATGTCATCGTCCATCCCGTCCAGGAGTGGGAGGTGATCACGACTCTCCGTGTCCAGATCAATTGCCAGCTATCCGGAATCATGAACGTATTACGTATTAGATATTTCAAAATCCCATGGTATAATTTTTAATACACTTGAATCCAAAATAGATTGTAGTTACTCACGCTCTTGAGCTGTCCAACTTTTGAGGAAAGACTTTCCGCCATTGACTCATTCATTGACTCGAGATGAGATTCTTCTGGAATCAACATAGGTTCAGATTTCAGATCAGATACAGTATACTTGAACTTGAAGTATTGCGCATATGCAAGTGCGTCATACATTCACTGGGTACTAATAGAAATGAAACTTCTTTCTTTGAGGATTCGATTTTTGAATACAAAATATTCGCTTTGAAGAGGCATGTCAATTCTGCGAGGCTGTCCATGTCTGATGTCCATGATTTCCATGTGACATGCCCAATATTGCATCCAGATAACGCTAAGTACTAACAATGCTGGTACTGATCCCATGTAGTCTGCAGTGTAGTGTATTTAAATGTTACACAAAGTGTACATAATTTTCCATTCAATTCAAGCCTCTTGAACGAAGCATCTGCTTGGAGTTTAGAGTTTATACATAGCTGTTAGCTGACAGCTTTCAGGCATCAGATAACAGGGAACAGGGAATATGAACATGAAGTCTACTCACCGAATTTTCTGTTCCGAGACGACATTGTAGCGACAAACGAGTTGATGAGCTTCGGCTCCTCAAACAATTCTTGAATTTAGACAACTTAGTTGTCTGGAGTCAGGACAGGACACAGGATGTTGAGAGTGTCAGGTCAGGTCAACAACCAAACGCCAGAAGTTATAAAATATTTCTAGACTGAGATTATGTCCCAAATACAAATCACAGATTTCATATTTCGCTCAGTTCTACGCAGGATTTAGCATCACATGTGACTATTGGACTTCAAGTTCAAGCTCAAACCGCTTCTGCGCTGCTGTTGCTGCTTTTGCATGCTTGACTCGACGATTTTCGCCTACAGTTGATTTTACTTTGTAATTATTTCATTGTATTACTTTATCTCGTACTACAAAAGGCATAATGCAAAATCCAACTTCAGATGCTATGGAAAAAATTAATCATAAGACCCAATATTCAATATTCAATTAAAATAACAAATAGCTGAGCCAATTCCGAGCCGATCAAAGATTTTTTTGATTTAGTGTGCTCTAAACTACCTGATACCTGAAGAGTATATATCTTCTGATTTTTGTTGATTTGTGTTAATCATGAGACTACTTTTAATGAACCAAGTACAGAGCACACAAGAAAGAAGGAAGATTAAATGTCTTATTCAATAATAGTTTTACACAAACTAAACGGTCAATACCTACCTACTAACCTCAGAATGCTTTTTACGCCTGTTTAAAATATTGTGTAACTAGATTCTACATCTAAATACCTGCACGTCATAAAATCTTTATCTATCTGAAAATTCTTGAAAAATAGAACTTGAAGCAGAACTTTTCTGCTTTCAAGTGGTTACTTGGTTCCATTAACATAAGTCTTATGATTAGGAATATTAAAAATCAGAAGATATATAATGGTAGTTTAGCGTGAGATCCAGATAGATCAAACACTAAATCAAAAAAATCTTTGATTTAGTGTGAACGTGTGTCTTGTATATTGTACATTTAACTTGTATATTTTAGATACGCATTTTGTTTTGAATACATTCTGTTTTCCTTAGACGTGGGTAATACGACAGATTTTGTATTTTCGAAGTTTTCGCTCGCTGCAAAAGTATTTTATACTTAGTTGATATTATTATATTTTGAAAGTGACAAGAATATGTTTCCGAAAATGTTTATAGAACCGGTAATATAAGAAGTGTAGTAAGTCTGTTTCTGAATTCATGTGGAAGCAAATGGCGGGATTAATTGGGCCGAACCCCAAACTTTTTCAGTCATGAGTGGATAGAGCCAAAAGCGTCAAATGACATTCAGAACATTGAGCTATTGTTTTTCAACACTATTCTGGTTAGCACAAAATTTTACTGGATTTTACAGATTTGAAATTTTTGAATTTATCCCAAAAAAGTTACACACAAATGTGTAATTAGTATTTTGGGGATTCGATATTTTGGACAAATTATATGTATTCTGGAAAACAAATTAGCTTGCAGGGAGCTTGATCAGGCAGTAGTACATAG
>JAQFYU010000116.1:0-33776 GCA_034694905.1 Ceratophysella granulata | reverse complement strand
ACTACTCTTTCCAACTCTTTCCATATTTGCATTATACATGTTCACCAATCAAACGACATATCAACAATGATGTCGTAGAACGTAGGACAAGATGCATTATACAATCGGATTCGGCATCGGCATTCGACGTAGTGTCTTACATTTATAGTCGGTCGCAATACATATAATTCAGAAGGGATTCATCATGAAAAGAATGGAAATTGTCGTTTCCAGCCGTAGAAGTGATTCATTGTGTTGAAATTCCGATTTTAGCTTTAAATTTTCTTTTAATGCATCGTTCCGTTCGATCTTGTAAATAAATTTCCTTGCGCCAAATATAATAATACCAAGACTTTTTTTTGAATTGAAGCGAAAAAGTACAGTAAGTACTATCTACTTCAGCTTTAGGCCCGACATCATTAGGATCGGTTGCCAAACGGAAGAGTCGAGTATGTAAATCAAACGAACAGCCTCTGCTGAAATTAAACAGGGAACATTAAGGCAATTTAATTAACTTAAATGAAGTTGTACTGCCTAGACAACATTCAGATTCTGGTCACCCTGATTAAATTACTGTACAAGCTTGGAACCAGAATAGGACACATCACAAAAGGATTTACGGGTTACGGGATGATGGCAATTGGCAATGATGGAAATGCAAAGAAAATGAACTGAGACAGATGAATCTATCATGATTCGAATAGTGCAGGCATCCATCAGAAAATGCAGGTCTCTTCTTATGATTTGTTGGACTAGCATAAAATTTTGATTACTATTTCGAAACTGGTCTGAACTTTTATTTGATGTTGGTGAGACAACTTGCCGAACTGGTCGTCGCTGTTATCTAAATGTACAAATTATTAACAACAACTATGTTTGTAGTACAAGAGTAACAAGAATAAACCATTAGTATGTATGTTGTACGTATATGTATAACACTGAGTGTTGATTGAAAGGATCACTACTGGAGCAATTTCGGTACTGCAGCACTACTGAACGTACATCTCAAGCCTTCACAAAGCAAATATGTACATAGGAATAGGACGATGAACACTGAGATGAGACAGATTTTGGACTTGACTGTGTTTTGTGTTTCGATCACTTCTTCTCAATAAATCCATCAATGAGTTTCTTCAGATCTTTTACGACGACTACCGGCTCAATCGAGTTAAACACTTTTCTGAGACTGACTGTACGCTGGAAAGAGCTGATGCCTGGTCCCACCAGAATGAACTTCAAGGCCAGAATGTTGAGCTGGGTAAATCGTTCGTCAACTAAGCTGCCATAGTCATTGAATGTTGGCATTGCCAGGGTTTTCTGATAGATCAATGGGGCCGAGTGTGCACAGAGGTAGCACCAGAGGATTGTGAGATGAGTCTTCTGATAAAGTTCCGGAAGAAGAAAACGATCACATAGTCCTAGGACCTCAAACATCGAATCTAAATCGTATTTTAGATTTTGAGGAGAAGGAACCTGTCCAAAGAATTTATAGACTTTAAGTTGCTCCATGAAAGCTACCAATGCCTTGCTTGAAATATTTGGGAACCGCACACGTTGTTCTTCTGATTCTACGAAGTGGCCATCCAGCATGGCGGAGAAGACAGGAGAGGCTTTTACTAAAAAATCCTTGTCTTCGTAGAACTGTGATCCATCATCAAGCTCCAAGATTACCATTCCTTCAGGCTTGGTTTCTTCACCAGCTACAGTCTTCTTCCGGGGATTCATAGTACCAGCTGGAGTGTCAAAGTCGAGCATGGGACAAATTAAGTATTCAGACTTTACGGCCCATCGGATTCCGATTGTTGTAAATAATTCCGAAAGTGCTAGTCGAAGATCATGAAATTGACACTCGGTCAAACTGTCGAAATTTTCTAGTTTACTAAGCAACAGATTCCAACAACCTGATCTTCTGAGTTCGGCGGAATCAATAGCAAGTAGAGAGGAACAAATGGCAGTCTTGAGTTGCTTGTCTTCGTGCTTTTCTGATCTAAGATTCTCCCGAAGAACAGCAATCCTGAAGCTTTGAGTATCGTTCTGACGCCCTGATAGAACTGACATCAAGTGCTTGATCTGAGCCTTGCATGTACTGGCTTTGCTTTCCCGGTCTTCAATTGATTCGTTGCCCACTGTAGCAATTTTATGGAGTAAAGATATAGCCCCATCTTCTAAAAACTTCTGAAATGCCTGCGGGTTGGAGAACATTCTATTGAGAATACTTTGAACTTTTTGAAAGCTGCGATTTGCTAGTATTAACAGTTCTTCGGTGCCTTGAGTGGGGATTCTACTCTGTCCATAAAAAATGCAGCTGATTTTTCCGGCAAGGAGGAACTTCATTAGATATGGAAGAAAGTGAAGTAGTTGGCCTTCTAGTTGTTTATAGAAGACAAACTTGTGTAGGATTCGGACTGCTACGACTGATTTTCGAATTAGAGGGAGTTTGTCAATTGTGGTCCAGACCGGATTTTCCTTCTTTTGATCGTCTGCTAGATCTGTTGCGTCATCTGCACATGAAAGTCTTGCTCGTTTTGGCGAACTGGGTTTTGCGCTTGACTTGGGCGCAGAATGACTCAACTTTCCTGGGGACTTGTTCAATGAAGCTGGTAAGTCGTTTTCGTCTGCGGAATATCTTCGTGATAACCCTACTGCCTCGTCTTCGGAAAGTGATAGTGGACTGTAGCACTCATCTCCGGAAGTGGGTGGACTGTAAAGACTCTCGCCAAAAGTGTCGTTACTGCTAAACGAGAAGCCTCCTGGGCTGCTTGATAGAGGAGATGTGCAGGGTGACACTCGAGAGGCTTCTTGCTCTGCTGAGCACATTTCGTTTGGCGAGTCGCTTCTGAGGCATTCCAGTTTGTCGAAAACTTCTTTTTGCACCTATAAACAAATCAGTACTAGTATCGTAAGCGATACACCCGGATCGCATACAATATCTTCTACTTTTATTGCCTATTGTTAACCATGAGATTTATGCGAATGAATGGAACAAAATGAAAATGTAAAAGCCGAGACATGAAATCTGAATTTTGTACCTAATTCGGCCCAGATTCCACTCTTCAACTACGTGTGTTATTTGTGTTTTTTGCATAGGTAAATTATTTTGTAACTTGTGTAGGACGTAATTGGTAATAAATACACTTCATTTGCATCCCATTTTGTAAGCTTTTTACGTTTTTACTTGGTTTCAGTCCATAAGTCTTATGATTAACAATAGGCAAGAAGTAGAAGATACACTATGCGATGCGGGTGGATCGCATATCGAATACTATAAACCAGGGTTGGCCCAAAAAAATCATTGATTTAAATAAAAAAAATCGGCAAAGCCTAAGTGAAACTGAATAGTCAGTCATAATCAAATCAGATGATCAATGGTTGATTGAACAAATCCTGATTGAATCAGACTGACCATTCACATTGAACTACACATAAGACGCAGAGTTAATCGCTGAATCCGGATGATGACCGGACGACAGTGGCAAAAAGTCGAAAAGTACATAGAAAGTTTTCAAGCATTTTAAGAAAAAAATTCAAAAAAATCAAAAAAATCAAAAAAATCAAAAAAATCAAAAAATCGATTTAAATCAAAAAAAATTAATTTTTTTGATTTTTTAAAAAAATCCGATTTTTTTAAAACCCTGCTATAAACTATATCGAAAAAAATTTGATTGCATACTCGGATTCGGATCGCATATTATAGCATTACAAAATTCTACAATATTTCATATTATCCACGATAAATGATAAAGTTACAAGATTCAACTTTTGTTAGTTTCAATATTCAAAATAGATCTTCAAACATTGATCCAAATGGCTATGTATGCAAATTGTCACAGATATTGACTTAAATTTCGTCATTGGCACAAGAATTATTTTCCCCTTGTTTTCCTCTCTGTTGCTTTTACAAGTACTAACCTCCGCCAGAGCAAATGAGCACTTTGAACCGTTGGGGTCGTCATGAATTTGGCAGGCACCAGTATACGCCTTGACTTCAATGTCCTTGATGGCAACGCTCAAGTCCTCAAAACTACTTTTTCCGTATATTTGACTGAGTATACTTTCAATAACATCCGATAGGCCGGCTTTGTGCAACTCAATCAAGCACGATTCACACAGGACTTCATAGCATTCAAGGAGAAACATATGATACTTCTCGAGCTCGGGCATTCTGAAACCATAACATTTTATGCTTCAAGCAGAACAATTCATCATGGATTACTATAAGTACATACAAATACAATGCTTAAAGGCGTTACCTAAGCACTTTTACGGTAGAGCAGATGTTGACGTCGGAAGTATCTCTCAGATATGGCAACAAGTATGTGCAGATCTCTTTACCATTTGACACGAATCGCTGAAATAGCGAGATTTGCTTGTCTGGAAATCAAATAACATTAAACATTACTCGGACAATCTCGATTTAAAAAATTTTTCGATATTGGGCCTTCGAAACTTACCCAGGGTTGTGAGGTCGTCGGTCTCGAGAATGGATTGAAATAGAACCTTGTAAAACCCGAGAGGAAGAATAAGTTCTGCAATTTCCTTATCTAGAACTAAATTCGCTAACACGCGAATAGCCTGCAAGTTTACTTTGGTTCCATTCGTCGATAGGCCAACTATTTGGATGATACTTCTAAGCAGTGGTCCGCCGAGCCGCTTGATCTTTAAAGAGATGAAGATGCTCTTTAAATAATGTGCATATACTGTTTAGATTACCTCGGAATGTGCAAAGTTTACATTTATTTCTCTATTTAGAGACTTACGTCCGTCAAAGCTTCTAAAGTTGTTGTCCTAAAGTTTTCCGTTAAGACTGTGAGAGCGTATAGAGTCTCAAACGTAAGTTTTTCTGACAGTAATTCAACCTCTGGCCATGTCAGGATTTCACCGATTTTGAGGACGTTGTTTGCACGTGTCAAGTGCCTGTCCACAAACAGCTCCGGCTTACCCAGTGTCAATGTTCTGCCTAATTGGTGTTTAGATTCAAAATCACCTCCGCATATTCTCATACAGCGCACGGCAGAGATGAGAATCGCCTCTTCCATATCGCACAGAGTTTTACGTGCTGTCATAACAGGATCAGATCGTGGAGAAAGTGCACTTGCTGATTCCTTCAATTGTTCTCGTTCTAATGTTGACACGCTGCCGTTCTGGAGAGCGATTGACTCCTTGACTTGGGAATGAATTCTTCCAATGATTTTGACTATCGTTTCAATTAATCCCCTTCGGATCGTCTGAGATCGGATCTCCACCTCAAATAGGAGGTTTCCTAAAGCTCGTAAGGATCTATAAACCAGTTCCGAATTGAAACTGGTATCTACTTGCTGTTGTAGAAGTACTTTAATGTTCTTCACGAATTCGGTTGAAATCATCTGTAAGTTTTACAATCACAATTGGGATATCATATAACCAATTCATATTGGAGCTCCACGTAAGTGTTATTCCTACTCGTGTCCATACCTCCTTCCTAGAAATGTGGTCGACAGCGAATGCGTTTGCCATGAGAGACAGACACAGAAATATGACTTTCGAATGCTCAACCAAGATGTCCGGATTGTTTTCACTCTCCATTACCAATCTGTTCAAACAGATGGACATAGCAGCCAGTCCACCGTGCTTCCTCACCTCTACCTCTATACCTCTGTTAGCTCTACGGGAGGAGCAGGACCGGATACACGTCAAGTACTTGGTTAACTTTTCATAGTTGTTCTCTCTTGTATATTGGATCACTTTCTTAATAAATAGTATCAAATCCGGTAAAGCAGGCTTCGACCCCTCGACCGTCAATTTGGTGTCTGACGAAGTAACTGGTCCTTGTATACCTTGGTTTTCCATCTTTATCTTATGAGTAGCCAGTTCCGAAATCTATTAATATAAGTTAAACGAAAAGTTTAATTATTCTACCTTCTGTAAAACTTGTATTTTGACCCGTAAGCACTCCGATGTGCGATATGTTTTCACCTGGATTCAAAACTCTCTGATCCAGATTTAACTTAACCTCGCGGAGATATTTTAGCTTCCGCGGAACATACTAATATGTGACGTTAAGCCCCAGGCATACGGGTGAGAGAATTTAAACACCAGTAAAAATATACAGGGAAATTGTTTCGAGTGAGTCTCGACTAACATGGTTCTGAGGTACAACGCAAATACGTAATACAGAACCTTCGTTCTCGTTCACCTTCACTATTCTTCACTTCCGCCGACACAACTAACGGTATTGTGAGGTTATACTAAACTGGGGACACAGCAATATTTTCTAAGTCCCCGACACATGGCTTGGAACGGGAAATTATACGGGGTACATTGGAGGACAAAACGACCCGAACAAATAACAAATGTTGTAGTACTTATGAAGATCAACACAGCACAACCTTACGCTAGGATGCCAGGTTGAGGCCGTACATACATGAAAAATGTTTCATAATATTCTAATTAGAATACGAGAAGGAAAGGGAGAAAAAAGAAGGAAAGGGAAAAGAAGAAGGGAGGGAAGGAGATGAAGGGAAGGAAAGAGAGAGAGAAGAACCGAAGAAGAAAAGAAGGGAAAGGAGAAGGAAAGAGAGAAGGATCAAAGGAAGGATAAAAGAGAATGGACGAAAGAAAGCTAAAATAGAAGGACAACTCATGTGTGGAATAGAAAAGAGAATGCAAGCAGGAAAGCAAAAAGGACAACTTATATGGAATAGAATAGAGAATGGAGGAGGACAAGGGTGAAGAAGATCATTGAAAATTGAAAGTTATAATTTAACTCTGAACCGTCTCCACGATCAAATATCCTTCCAATTACTACATTCTTTCTCTTGGTGCAATTATAACTTTGTTAAACTACCTATAATTCGTGATTCAGAATTCCGAAAATATGTGCCTGAACAACAGTGTAACAAAATATTCTCAAGTTTGTGGAAGGAGAAGGTGAAGAATTTTAGGAGAATGCAAATTACGCTTGATTTTGAGAAGATTTTTCTACGGTGGCAGATTTTCCATGTGATCCAAGTCACCTTCCGCTTGATCTGAAACCTGAACCAGGTACCCTATGGAAGTATTGTTTAAACAAAAGTTCCTTATCTCGGCACTCCATGAGTACTGCCACTTTTGTTATAGCGAGTTATAGCGTCGTTTCTCGTACAATGCACCCGTTCCTTATGCCTTAGAATTTTCGTACCAGGCAACAATGGTTTCTGTAATCACTATAAATAAGGTAGTCGGTCAATTAGGCGAAGGACATTCTGGTCAGTTAGGCAAATCCTTAACTTTCGATTCTATTGTAACAAGTCAAGGTTATGTAAGTTAACGTAAAAATACTATAAACACTAATTACACCAGGCACAAAGCATGTGCAACCTTTAAAATCTGGAACACTCAATGCATCTCTTTTTACTTAATCATATTTACATAAATTCTTTCACCACGACCACGCTTATTCCATACTTTTGACGTATTTATTCGATCAACATACATAATCTTCAAACTTTTAGTTTCAAAAGCAACTCCAGCCATTTGCCTAACTGACTATATCTTTGAAATTGCATTTGCCTAACTGAATTGGGCCTGTTTTTTGCAGTTTGCCTAACCGACCTGGAATCATAAATAATGTTGTTGTAAGTTGTATTTGAATGTGCATTTAGTGTACATTACATACAATGTATAATACATAGTAAATGTTTGTTGATTTGATACCAAGTACAAAGTACTACTTACCAACATTTATTATATTCGTCACACATATGACATATTCAGTCAATCAAGGGTCAAGATTGGATTTGTTCGACTGCTGCCAGTGCTGCCTGGTGGCTGAAAGCTGAAACCCATGACCTGGCACCTGGTGGGACTTCGACTTGGACTTCTGATCGCGGCTGATGATTGATGAGACTAAGACCTGGCACCTGGTGGGACTTCGACTTGGACTCCTGATCGCGGCTGATGATTGATGAGACTAAGACCTGGCACCTGGCACCTGGGACTTTCACGATTTGGACTAGATTTGGTTGGACTGCTGCTGCTGGTGGCTGAGACCTGGGACTTTGAACTTTCGACTTGTAGCTTGTAACTTGATTGAGCTCATCGGATTTTGAAAATCTTTGCTTCTGCACTGTCAATGTCAACTGTTGACTGTTGTGTGCAGTTAGTTTATGTATTGGCAATGAATCCAATACAACCACTTCTACTCTTCACTCTACATTCATTCTTGTACTAACATACTCAACATACTATGTACTACGTCTACTACTACTGCCTGCAAAAGTCTAATAAAAAGTTAGAGATTTCGAATTTAAATATAATACGAGCATCCCGCACTTTCTTGCTGTCCATTCCTGTTTCCAGTTTCACGTTTCTATGCTGTATTCCACTGTACCTGGTGACCAGAATTTTCATGGTTTTCCAAAGTGTTGTTTATTCATTTAGTTTGATTAGATGATGGAACTTTTTTAGAACTTAGAGTGAAGACAAGCAATAGCCCGAGCACACCTCTCATAAGTTTAGTTTGTGCTAGCTCAAAGAATACTTTTATTAGCTCTTAACTTAATAATGTGAACGTTACGATGATATTAAGGCAGACAGCTACTGTTGTGCATAACAAAAACGCTCAACTCCTAAGATTATTAAGCCCTATTTTGAAGTCTACAACTTAATACGGACGATACAAGATTCAATACACAGACCATAGACCTAGACCAGCAGCTGACAGACACGAATAAATCTATAACAATAATTACTCTCGATTTCAGGCTAATCCATGTTGGTATCACATATGCATGAAAAGGCTTTGCATGCTTTCCATTCCGAGAGGTTGTTGAAGGTTTCTATTCTGTGAGATATTTTGATTTGATTTAGAAACCAACCAAACCCCTATAACGCTGCGTAGATTAGAATACATTCGAAACTAACGGTTTCACATTCCATATTACAGAAAACTAATCAGGTTTAAATCCCGTTAAATTGTTTGTATTTATGATATAGTATACTAATATTTCTATCGAGTAGAAGTTAGACCTTAACAATTAGACAACTCATCATAAACATTCTGACGGAGTGGAGCATTAACAGCACGGATATTACCGATATTAGATTTTAGACTCGCAACAAGATTTGCTGTACAAATAATAGCATCTACAAGATAGATTTTCAGGACAGAGGGAAACGTTCAATGGTGACTGAACTGGAAACGGACAGAACGGTTAACTTCGGAGTGCTTCAAGTCGGCTCTGCATTTTTTCCATTTCCTCTTCGTCTTCTTCATCGGACACTTCCACCCGAGCAGAGGTAGACGGCTCGTTTGGCAGCGGATGGTTTGCAGCGGCCGGCGCCTTTCCAAGTTGACCAGCCGTAACCTCCCATAGGATCTGGAGGAGTATAATATATTTGTAAGTGGACGTGCAGAGCATAGCAAGATATGCTATACTCTCTTTTTTGTGGGCAGTGTTTTTTTCAGCATGTGATTTTAGCCCAGCAAAATTTTTATACTGGTTTTTATTCGGTCAGTATCAAATATTTCGATAAACGGTTTTCCACCTATATCCCTAATTTTTAAGTGAATTTAATTTAATTTACTAAGCAGGTTCTATAAAATTTTGAAATGGGAAAAAGTTCTCCCTATAAGGACCGATTTCTCTCCGTCAATGCAGGGCTTTGGGTAATCTGACGACGGGAGGAAAAGTGCCCTCAGACAAAGACAACAGAGCGGTATCGCCATCACAGATTTCTCTCACAGATTATAACACATCTACTGTGCTAAAATCACAAATACACGGCACATGACCATCTGTTCGTACAGTTGATCAACTCATGAATTGAGAAATGTATTTGGAAAGTAAATCAACATAATTTCTCAATTGCTTACGTTCTGAATCTCGTTGTCAGCCTCCTCTTCGAGTTCCTCAGTGTCCTCCATGCCCTCAAAAGTATCTTCAATCATTTCCTCGAGAATCCCGGCTCTCATCATTTCCTTGGACAACTCTCTCATGGTGGCAGCCACTTCGGGAACACGATAAAGGGCCTGAATGGCTGTCATCACTTGCGTTGACTTCTGAAGTGAACCAGCGGTTTTCAGCAACGCTAGAGACACAAAGCAATTTTAGTTACGTGCGGTTCAATGTCCACTTTCATGCTTGTAACAGATTTACGGTGTAACAAAAACAGCATACCTAATTGCTCCTTCATGTGCATCTGAATGGAGTTCAGATGAGCTTTGGATGTATAGATCTTGCTGATGGCTCTTTTGGCTCGGACCATCTCTTTAGCGTAGACAAGGCAAACATCTTTGTCCCCTTTCTTTGCTGCTTCCTTCAGGGATCGCTTTATCTTTTCCTCTTCGCGCTGTATACCTGATAAACAGAACGAATAATTAAGGTGTAAAGGAGATCGCACCCGGTATATACCCCGGTGGTGACCAGTGCGATTTGGCTGAAAATTTGTATGGATGCTCCTGAGACCATTCTGAACAACTTTCCTTTTGGTCGCAACTAGATTGTATGATAGGTTTGTCCGTTACAGGTCCGCCATCTTTGAATAGGGAAATCATTAGGACCAGTGCGATTTGCATGAAACTCGGCAGAGTTATTCTCCAAGCCATTCTAAGCAACCTTCTTATGGGTCACAAGAAGATCCTATGATTGGTTTGACCGTTAAAAATTCCCCATCATTGAATATGACGACCCAAAAAGAATTTTTAACGGTCAAACCAACTATAGGATCTTCTTGTGACCCATAAGAAGGTTGCTTAGAATGGCTTGGAGAATAACTCTGCCGAGTTTCATGCAAATCGCACTGGTCCTAATGATTTCCCTATTCAAAGATGGCGGACCTGTAACGGACAAACCTATCATACAATCTAGTTGCGACCAAAAGGAAAGTTGTTCAGAATGGTCTCAGGAGCATCCATACTTTTCAGCCAAATCGCACTGGTCACCACCGGGGTATATACCGGGTGCGATCTCCTTTACTGAGTAGAATATACTATATAATTCCTCTTCCTAGAACTTAATTGTATTGCTCTCATCTTTCACAATGCAACAACCTACTTCTTATTTGACGGTCCAGAGTCGTTGACTCCTTCCGTATCTTGCGAGTCCACTCAGTCACCTTGTTTGAACATAATTAGGAAAAATATTTACAGAACTTAGTTACACCTTACTCTAAATTAAATTGGACTTCTTAGAAATAGGAGGAGTTACATACCTGAGTCTTCGGGTCTCGGTCCGGAGACTTCCCAAACAATCCCATTATTCCCGCTATTGTAAAACCGAGATATTACGACGATGCGAACGAATGTTTCCTCACCGGACAATGACCGCTTCCACAAGCTGAAACATCAGTCATATCATAATCATGAAACTCCTGATTTGAATTTGAATTTCTTTTTCAAGCATCAAATTAATCTCAACTACTTTATCGAATTAAGCTTTCAAAACTAAAGTCAACAATGATGATGTTCCCGAAGGTCGCACGCGCTACACGCTGGTCTCCTTACCGTTAGATTAGCCACATTACTCGAAACGTACACGCCTTTCATTTAGGTTCGTCTACTTGCAGTTCCATCTTTGGAATTTAAATATTGGGCTTCGAAGAAAATGACAGGCAGAGCTCTTTCATTCATTCAAAGAACAAGAATTCACAAGACGATCATACATACACAAATTCACTTAAATAAGAATTATGTAATACCAAATACCTTTCTTATTCCTATATCCTTTCAGTAAATTTGGCCGCTAGACCAAATGCAAAATGTGAATGAATGTAACCTTGTACACACAACGCAACGGCCGCTGCCAACCTTTGACCTTACCTATCTGGATTTACCCCGATTTACTCCAGGTTAAATTGAAAGGATTAGCAAAGCCGTCTCCGCAACCCCGAGATAATTAGTCACTGAGTCGCGATAAATGAATCGTTAACAAAAAGCGTTGTATTAAATAGTCCGTCAAATTGTATGTAGAAAAATTCAAAAAATTCGAATATAATATTTGTATCCACTACCTGGGCCAATTTTTCGTTCCTCAAGGGGGTTGTCATTGTCAGACTTTGGCTAGTACATAAACGAATAACATAATTCGAAAGACATGCGACGTTGTGACTTGACCATTTGTAATTGACTCTTTGAAAAACGAGACAGAACATAACTTACTAAGAACGAAATCCACAGCTTACCAGTGACGATGAAAATGACCAATATAAGATGTCAGAGTCAGAGGGTGTCGATGCGGGTAACGGACGGATGATGGTACAGTGTAGGGTGTAGAGCGACTCTTTTGATGACAGAATGACACAAGCGTCAGACGACTTCACTCAGATTTGTAGGACACACTTCCAATATGATGACTGGGTGACGACGACACTACTGCCCTCCTGTTCTCCTCTACTTCCGAATTGAGATTTGTGATGTCAGATGCTCGAGTTCTCGTATTTTGGCTCTGTTTACCAGACAACAAACTAGCAGGCTAGGCGGCCGTACTTATCGCCTGTTTCCTTTTTCCACATTTTCTCTTTTTGGACTTGTGTTGTGTTGTCTGTCGGTGTGTCTCCACATCTACATTTCACATACAGACATACAATTACCGCATTATAATTTATAATTGACCAGTAATAATGAAGTATATGTACAAATTTATACAAAGGCTAAACCAACAGTTCATTCGCATGTTTGAAACAAAAAATTATCTCTAGTAATAAAAGGATGAATACGTTTCAGTCGGGTATGCTTTATGATGCAGATTGCTCAATTGATATTTAGTGTTTAATTTATAGAAAACAGTGCAAACCCAAATATTCAACTTCCAGTGCAACGTGCAACATTCAACAAATACCTGAAAATAGAGTAGTTGTTTGTGCAATTCGGAAGCGAGTACCTACATGCATATAGCTAAGTCTGACTTCGGATCGGATATTTCTAGAATCCGATCTGATCCTAAATTAGTCGGATGGAAAATTACTGTGAATCCGATCCGAAAGGTTTAAATTTCTCATCCGATCCGATATCCGATCCGAATGACAACATAGAACTGTCAATCCGATCTGATCCGATCAGAAATCCGACGGATCATCCGAAACTATCCGACGCGAAGCCTACTAACTTGAGAATATTATGAAGTATTTAGGCCATTACAAGAAAAATATTGAGAATTTAAGATATGTATCGGATTGGGGAAAAGCGATCCTGATCCGCATAACTCGATTGCTTTGGCTGGTGCATCTGATCCGATCCGAAAGGTTAGAATTTCTTATCCGATCCGATCCGATCCGATCCGAAAGACAACATGAAACTCTCAATCCGATCCGATCCGAAATCCAATCCGACGGATTATCCGAAAATATGCGATCCGAAGTCAGCCTTATGCATAGCATATCTAGCTGGTAACTTTCACAATCCCTTTATTATTCACTCTTGTATTTCGGTAACTTCTCGCTTCGCGACTTCGCGAGTGCATTTACATAGGTTCAGCGCCGTTCCGACAAAATCTCGGGCCTGCCTGATGATGATGATGATGAGCGATTTCATCCCGAGCCCGAAATAGACGACTGAATTATACGAGTTGCCGAAGTTTCCATTTCCCAATAAAAAAAAGTATAAATTATATTTTTTGTCTAAGTCTAATAACTTTAACCAAATTGAAATGACATTCGACCAGTGACGGTTCTAGAATTTGGTCGAAGGAGAAGCCCTAGGTGAAATGAAAAACTTGTGTTTTAACAAAGTGTTCAAAATCATAAATTCTAAAATCTATAATAATACGTTGAAATATGAATAAGTAATAAGGGCAAATAACGATACTTTGCGGGAAGCATAGAATTTGCATCAATCTGAAATAATATTTTGTCGAATAAAATTACAATTTGAGTTTTATCAACAAAATTGCTTAATTAGAAGATCTTGGATAGTTTTTGGCAGGTGGTGGTTAAAGTTCTGAGAGAAATCTATCGTTGTGAAACGACCAGTAGTTACGGACGATTGCGATGTTCTAAAACACGGAATAAGAGACAAATTAATTAAACAGCGTTCTTAACGACGCTTCTGGAGAAATCGTCGAAACACTGAAATCATAAAATTTTATAGTCACTTGCCAGCTTGAAACGGAAATTCTCGACGATGAGCGCCCGCCAATACTAATTTGAAAGGCGGAATATGTGAGATGGTACCGGGATAGTTGATGCGTTTAGTGTACTTAAAGTTTTATTTTAGATGATGATTATTGTTGATTCTATTTTAAGATATCAATGCAATTCATCAAAGTCCCAATTGTATCTAGAACAAGGTAGACCGCAGATTCCAGGCCTGGTGTGGGCCACCAGGTTTTGCCAGTGGCATGAAGGTACGGCCTACGCCTACATAGGATGCAAGTTGCAACTTGCAATTGCAACTTGCAGTTGCAACCTCAAAATTCAAGATAATTAATTATTGTCAAAGTATACAGAAACATAACATTTCTGATATTAGGAGTTGGAATTGGAATTGTTGCTGATTCAACTTCTTGTAACTAGCTGAGTATGTACCTACTGTCAAGTCTTCTGAACTTTTTAATTGAAATTATCTTTATCCTGCATTAGCTTGACAAGGAAACAGAAGGGCAAGCACTCAGTCATTTCCCTGCAGTTTGGAAGAAAAACAAAGAATATAACCCGCTTTACGCAATGTACGCAACTTTTTTTCAACAAATGCAATATTATTGCCCGAGGCATACAAATTGCGCCTGCTGTAGATTCAAACCTGAATGTATATTATAATTATTGGCAGAAACACATTGTGCCAAAAATCGGATATTAATCAAAATTTTCGGCGGTTATAAAAAAGCATATGGTCAAAATTATAATGTGGAAAATAAACTGAAATACAGAGGATGTAGGAATTTTGAGGCTCTTGAGAGTTTGAGAAATTGCGAACGACAAGCGAAGCATTGTTCAGATTCCAACATTTTTAGATATCTAGCTGAGCGAAAGAGCCCAGAATTTGGTTGCGGTAAGGAAAGATACCTGCAACCTCCTGCGACCACCCATAAACTCCAAATTGTAAAGTTTCAGAATACTTTTAGGTCAGATAAGTTAGGTTAGGTGGCGAAAGACGCACCAGCGACACTTTTAAATGATGAATTATATTAATTAACTTTGTAGTCAAACATATTGGGCAATTTGTATATGCCAAACCTAACTAAACAATCATTTTATACAATTATCGCCTGACGCATCTTTCCTTACTTTAACCCAGAATTTGGTTCAGTTCAGGTCAGTTTACGGAAGATTCAATTAGGAAATTAGGTCTTTGAGACACTGATGTTCTCGAAATTAGTCCAGATTCCATATAGTCAGGGAATTCTAAGGTCCCTGAATGGCTGAAGGACACAAAAATTCGTTCAAATTGCAGCGTCTGGAAATGGAAATGCTGATTATGTTTTAGGTTCCAAGCGAACCAAGAAGGTTTATTTTGGATGCATTTTGCTCCATTGTGCAATCTTCAATGGTTGGCGTACACAAAATGCTGAAACGGACACACGATCCATTTATTCATTCATTTTACGAAAATGGGCATTGTTCGCCAATGTTATGCACCATCCCTGTGCCCTGTACGAACCATGTGCAACTTCAGAACTCTGTATATATGTAGTAGTTTTCGCGATGAGGATGAGATGGGTGATGGGGATATGGGGGGATGGACGAAAAGCTACCCGCACGCACGCGGAGAATCAATTCGTGCATAATAAATCATAAATCCACACTCAATATTGAACTCTACTTTTGCAAATTGTTAAAGAACATGAGCAAAGAATTTTTTTTTTTTATACATCCCTTGGTTGAATTCAGGATTAGGATACACACACTACACAGAACTAAACCCTGAGATGATTTGATTAGGTTAGAGAGGTTAGGTTTCCGAAACGCCCGCTATAGTGAAATGGCGCTGTTCTCCATAGGCGGTTACCGCGTGTATCCTAATCCTGAATTCGACCCATCCCTTTATTCAGGCTTCCACAAGTAAAATTTTAACAATTCGTATGATAATGTCGGAATAAAATAGTAGATCTATAAATTAAAAATTTCGTTGAACTGAGCGGAAGGAGGGATTGTCGCGAGAACACAAACACAAACACACACAACACAACACAAACACAACACAAAGAAATTAACGCGCGGCACAGATAGAATTTCTCCCTTCTCAAAATCGATCATGTAGAGAACACGCTGTTGGACGACACCGCGCCCCGAGTGCATTTTCCATGGAATTCTTCGTGTAAGGTCTGCTTATGAATTTTTTCTGAACCGAAGTACACAAAACAGATACCGTGATGCTTGGTGTTGTGTTTTCTTCCGTGCATATGTGTTTTTAGAATATGGTGGACACTAATTTCAATTTTGCCTAAGTGTTGGGCTAGAAAGGCGTTCAAAAATAACCGTTTTGCTCAAGTGGTTTTGTCTAAGTGACCCGCAATCGATTGATCTGTATTTGGATCTACTTTGGTTTATTTTTTACTTCTTCATGGCTTCCAATATATTGATACTGAAGAAACGTGTGTATAGAATTTTAATCTTATATCTTGAATTCCATTAAATTAAATATTTAATGCTGCCGTCGCATAATACAATATACGTGTTTAGTATGTAACATTTTAACTTGAACCTTAGCAGCAAGTCAATGAAAACAGTAGATTTACAAGTAAAATGCTCTGTTTTGACATGTTCGTCAAGACAGGGTGCTTACTGGAATTCAGAAATTGGACCCGAGGATGATTCATGCAAGCGGAATGCCTTGCATTCGACTAGAAAAATTGGAGCTCAAGAGAAAGGTTTATTTATTGGCAAGTTCCTTATACCATCGTAGCGTCTTCTGTCGGATTTAAAATGCGATCCAGAGAATGGCCTGACGTGTGCCAAAAATTGATGCCAGCACAACCAATATAAAGCTACTTCGTGTCCCTAACCCAGAGTTAACATTTGGTTTCTTGTAACTGTCACTGAGTGACACTTTCCTAAACTGCTGCCTTCTGCCTATCTGATTCCCACTTCAGTCAGTTACAACACACTACAATAAAAACGGGTAGAATGAAGTACTTGGGATTTCTAGTATTTGTGACCCTTGGGCTGGTCCTTGTGACCGGGGTTGGGGATGCCCAGCATCTGACCGCTGAATTGGGCGGCGCAATGCTGATTGCCAGTGAACTGGAGGAGGAATTATTTGGGTAAGTGCGAGTGAAAGCAATACACATCAGCAGCTATTTCACTCTGACCATATGCTACGTTGGTATTGGGAAGGACAGAGTATGGAAATACAAAGAATTTCAAATTATAATAGCCTAACCTAACCCAACCTAGCCTATTATTATCTGATATTGTTTAGCGGAAATCACATGTGCTTCATGTTTGACATAGGACTGAGTCTCCGAATCCCGAATCTCTTGACAATTACGAAAATGTGAATGACAATATGGAAGACCCGGGACTTGCACCGATCACAATGTTGATCGTTTTTGGAGCCGCGATTATTTTGAGCGTTTTATTCGTAACCGGATTTATGTTCTTGACTGAGCCGGATATGGAAGAATTGAATTTTGAGGATGACCTGGAATACGCTCGTGAGGAGGAGGAGATGAACAACAATGAAATCGCCTGGCGCAATCAGTATCAACGCCATGGTCACCGCAGATCTCTCTAAAGGTTCGTGAGCCACCCATCAGTTATAGTCGAAAATCTTAACACTACATTGTTGTATTTAGTTTAGACCAATACCCCAAAGAACATACGGAGCCCTGTGGTACATATTTTGAAAAGTAGCACTTGCATTGGGAAATCTACATATAATGCCTCTAATACAATAAGCGAGATTCTTTGTTTTTGGCGACAGTATTGTAGAGTAATTGTATATGCCGAAATGAAGCAGCTCATATTGTTCATATAAATTCTAGATGTTACTGATCGCAAATCTAAATTTTGTTACAGATCTTTGCTGTTTTAAGAGAAGAGGATACGCCGATAGTCGATACTCGGCGGCTAAAATTCTTAATAGTTACCTACGCTCTTGTGCTGAAATCTGAAATTGACAATATTTTCAACACTGTATATATATCGTATTAGAAATTTAATAAATGGCATGATTGAAATTGGGTTTTTTGGAAATTGTAACTCGTTTCGTGGACTGGTGTCGGAAGTCCTCATGCAATGAGACACACAATTATTTCTTGAATACACGGAACGGAACGAGATTCAGATGTATCTAAAAATTCAGAATATAGCAAGCTCATACTAGGTAGACATACATATAATTTTGTTGTTTTTAATTTCTATCGGTGGTTTTTGTGATGGTGAGGTGACTACCAACGCGAAACGCGAGGTGCTTGTCACCTCACAAGTCACAATACAATACAGTGCAGCCGCCGTTGATCACTACTGTAAGCTGTAAGTAAGATGAAAATATGAAATTCTCACACAATACATCACAACCATTAAAACTTTTTAATCTCCTTTCATGCGTCAGAGAGTTATAAATCCACAATCAAAATCGAGAATATGTAAGAAGCTAGGAATGTGTACACCATTGTCTCAGAAAATAGTACCCATTTGTTTACTTTCAAAAATATAAATGGAGCATACTGAAAACATCCGGTAATTTGCTGATACTGGCTGATATGCATATCTGTATGAGACTTGGCAGAAAATAAGGCTCGAGCATCTAAGTCTGAGACGCGTAACCCTCGCAGTTCCCTGGGTGTATGGTTGTCACGCAGTTTTTCAGGAAAATAAATCTCTGAAGATCGACTTTAGGTTACTTGGATTTTCAGAGGCTGTTCCATCCAAAAATCCAAATATGAGCTACTGAATTTTTCCGCGCCAAATAACCTAACACATTCGAGTTTAGAAAACATATCGTAAAGTTTGGCCAAAATTTCCCATGTCAAATTCAGAATGCCCAACTGGGTGTATGGTTGTCACACAACAAATGCAATGTTAACTTCCAGTCATCCGCCATTTTGAAAAAAAAACAGAAACTCATTGGGAGAAGATGGGGTACAACCATGCACCCAGTTGGGGTTGGGATTGGGAATTGAGACTTGGGACTGTGTGATAACTTTTGAGTGCTACTGCGAGCGTTAAATGATTTTGCTTTCACATGGTATTGCAAAGAATACAAATCCCGTAAGCGATGGGTATTAAATACTAATTTTATACATGAGTTTTTGATTCTACACCAAAAACCGATTTCATTTGGGCCGCCGCCACTTGTGTGCGGTTCATTCGGGTGGCTTTATTTCGGCGTACACATTTTTGGCCCCCGACCTATTCGAGCGCCTTCGTCTGGTCGTCGTCATTTGCGCGCAATTCCATTCATTGTCAAATTGCAGCGCCAACTTGATAGCCTACGGATTTTTGTACTAATTCCAATTACATAAGATCGGTTTGTCTGAAACACTGCATTACATACTTATACTTATTGGGTTTTTGGTAAAGTTTCTTAGCCAAATGTTTTTAGGGGTGCGCCTTTTCTGAGACAGCAGACTATTCTTTCACCGTTGGGGTCACGTCTCTATCAGCTGCAATTTCAAAATCCGAACCGATCAACCATCGGCCGACTAATACTGCAATTTTGCTCCATTTTCAGGTACCAGTAGAAGTCACCCAAGCTTATCATATTCTTTCAGCATAGCACTACACGATGCACGATGTACCATGTTCCCCTCCCCCTCACGTACAATAGTTAGTAAATGTATGCAAATTAATAGAGAGGTTGATATTATCGTTATCGTGAAGAATTCTGGACGTTAAACAATTTTGACGTCATTTGTTGCACCGTGCGATGTTGATATGACGGCTCAACTTTCACGTTTTGTCTATTGTGAACCGTCAGATTCGACCGTTTCGCCGAATTCCGAGTCGTAATCGTTCACGTTAACCATAAAGAACTCAACAATTATGGCTTGTGAATTTAAACGACGCATTCTAAGTGAAGTCGATGAATTTGCTCGCAGATAGTTCTGGTTGGAATTTCCTGGAATGTTTAAAGTCTGGCGATTCCACTCTGCGTCAGGCAACACATTCACGAAACATGAGGAAACGCAGCTGGGATCCGTACAAAAATAACACAGGCAGTTAACGAAGCAAGTTTTCCAATCTTAAATTCATCTGGCTATTTTCCAAGATATTCAATATGGTTCCCCATAATAACCGCGAAATTAAAAACCGCGACATTAAAAACCGCGAACTAAAAACCGCGAACTAAAAACCGCGAATTAAAAACCGCGAATTAAAAACCTCGAACAAAAAACCGCGAATTAAAAACCGCGAATTAAAAACCGCGAACATTAAAAACCGCGAGCAATAAAAACCGCGAACATTAAAACCGCGAAAATAAATTTTAATAGTAAATTGAAACAAAAAATAATATATATTCCAAGAAAATAAATGGTGAGGCATATTTTATACGAAGCATATATTGTATATAATTTACTTATAATAAGTATATTTAGATGTCAGAAATGTATGTTCCGGTGGTATTATCAGTGTTAAAAACTTGAAATAAACTACACTTATGAATATCGACGCATGTGGTTCTGAAGCTCAAATTATGCGCAGTGTGCTAAATAATGTCATTGCAAGAAATGCAAATTACGGAATGCGGAGATATAGAATGTGTGGCAAATTTTAACCTGACAGGAATTGCTCAGAATTTATCCTTCAATGTATAAAAATGAAATTTAGAACGTTTCATGGTTTCGTTATAAGCATTTGTCTGTACATATATAGATCTCTCATTGTTTTCTATTTCTACTTTAAATTGTTTTTCATTGAATTTTTCTGAACAACATTGCTGCCACTCCGTGTATATCTATTTCAGCTTTCCAACAAACAATCATTAAATATAGATGCTTCGTGTGTAAATATATGTATATATATATTTGAATATTTCTTTTTCTTCTCTAACTAAAAAAAAGTTTAACTCGCGGTTTTAATGTTCGCGATTTTTATTGCTCGCGGTTTTTAATGTTCGCGGTTTTTAATGGGCGGTTTTTAATTCGCGGTTTTTAGTTCGCGGTTTTTAATTCGCGGTTATTATGGGCTTCGATTCAATATACTTAATTTTTGTTCCACATTCCAGGAGTACAAAAATCATCAATTCCGTCCTTGTTCCCAGTCTGTTGCATGCTGCATGTTCGAGTAAACACTGGATTGAACACAGATATCAAGTGAAATTAGATGGTTACTACCATTCAGTTATGCGTACATAACGGAATTGTGATTGAGAGCCTATCATCATTCTTGTTGTTTCATGTTTAGACGAGAATTTGTTACTTCCATGAGCTAAGGTAACCAGTATCAAGTTCGACAAAAGATTATGACAATTGTTAGTGCCTGATGACGATGACTGATGACTGACAAATGTTATTGTGTTGCGTCTACCTGTCCTGATTTACCTCGTTGAGCTAACTGGAATAACCCCAACTTGGATGGACTTAACTGTACGAGCGTGTGAGTGACAGGGAAGGAAAGGGGTTGGACTTTGGGATCCAGCTCCAAGCTCTGTCCTCTGTCCTTCGTCAGAGTCAAAGTCAGGGCAAATTGGGTAATTCAGGAGGATGTCTGAGGAATGTCACTGTTAAGGGTTCAACTATACAACTTGGATGAGGAAAGGGTGAAGGAAATCGAGTCAATTGACAACAAGGTGTCCTTGAACTTGAGGGAATAACAAGTGGAGGACCTGTGTCAATCTCAATAGTTTGCGTAATCCTTTCATGTATCCATTATGCACGTCGTCTGTCAGCGTCCCTACCACCACCACCGTTCAACCTGACACTCCTTTATGTACCTGCTACCTTGTTACCCTTCATCCAATCAGTTCCACTTCCAGGAGAGGCGTTGAATGTTTTCTGGTTTTTAGAACAGTAGCAACTGCTCACTCGTATTATTGGAATTGACCATACCTGACAATGCTTCGAAAGTTCAAAGGATTAAAAAAACATGTCACAGTCGTATAAATTTGGTTAATCAAAATTGAATAAGCCTATGTTTGTGGCTATATTATTGCTTATTTACCAAATTGCCAGCTTGAGTATTTAATGTCAAGGCGTCGAGCATGTCTTTGGCTTCTGGCTTCGTTGTTTTCTATTATTGTGATGCATTTCCATCTTTGTATTTTTGAAATTAGAGGTGTAGGTTGTAATGCAAGTTGTAACATTCCTCACCAAGCTACGACAATAGACATGTTTACACTATATATCGCTACGGAATTCTGGTCACAAGAGTGTCAAGAAGTAGGGCAAAAAATCGCCGATCCGATACGACACCTAAGAAATAATCATTAAGATTCATTTTCCTGAAGCTATTTGTGCATGTGTATCTGTGAATAAATTAATAAAAGTATTTATGTTTGAAGATATCAATACTGTCTCTTCCTGTTCCTGTTGCGATATCGTTGCTTGGGAGGAAGATGCCTCGATCTTGGGAGGTTACAAACCAATCACAAATCCAAATCCCAACCATAATTTCCGTGTATCATTTCATATTTAAAATTGAGAATTCTGGTCGAATCCGAACCGAACAAATTCCAACTTGTTTACGTTCTCACGATTGTAGAATGAACATTATCACAAAAGAACTTAGGTAAAACTTCTCTAACCCTTTCTCTATTACGTATTTTTCAACTCCTTTGAAATTCTTCAAATGTGGAATTGGAAGGGTTCCTTTTACCCCGATCTCATATTTTGACAGTTTTTTAAAAGCTTTTCCGGAATCCATCTACCTTTCCTTTCCTTCCATGCATAATTATGCAATCCAATCCAGTAAATAAGCTTCTCACGTTTTTTGGGGAAATGGAGAAATGGAATGGAAAGGGTAGAGTGGAATATTTGGGTCAATTGTATTGTGATTTCCCCTTTTTGAGAAGACAGGTTGAGAAAAACAGGCCTGTTTTCATAAGGAGACGCATGATAATCAGGGAAGAGGAAGGATAACAATTGTTTACGTATTCACAGAGAAGCTCCCTGGTTCGGTAATCGCAATCGCAATACATCAGGGCCATAACCTCAACCATTTTTCTCCAGCAGCGGCGGCTGGATTCCTCCTCATGAAATCAATGTTAAAAGAGTTCAACGTTTTTTATAATTGATTTCACTTTACTTGGCGTGACGCTTGATGCTGAATTCAAAATCAGTTACTACTTCCGCCATCAATTGTTCCGGAATACGAACTCAGTTTCCAGTTTCATGAATTTGGTGGAAAACCTGCATGCAAAGAATGCGTGCTTTGATCTAAAAGGTGCTCTTTGGTATCAGATTGAAAATTCCTTTACGCTTACCAAAATACGCTGAAAACTTACAGTTTCCAATTCGAATTCCAAATTTTATGCTTATTTGTCACATTTTCCACAAAATTCATGATTACTGCTTTCCAAATTAAATCTTTTGTCGCATTTTCTTATTGTATAACCAATGACCAACTGGATCGTAAAAGTACGAGATTTACTTTTACTTGTGAATTGTGAATGTGATGTGGAGATGGAGACCCTACACCCTACCCTTGTTACGGCACTACTAGTACCTGCACCTGCAGTAGTGTTCCAGTTCCAGTAGTCCTTCTTTGAAGGAAAATCCTGGTTTGGGTAAGAAAGACGCAATCCACGTAATAATACAATGCTGAGTAGCCAGGTCAAGGGTATCTCACGATATTTTAGAAATGGATTCCTATTTTCCCCCAAATACCCTTTTTCACTGTAAAAAATGTTTGAAGATTGATCTTTTTAGCTCCATCGAGAAAATAGTTTTCTGAACAATAAAGCACTCTTACCTTTGTTGTGAATGGATGGGTGAGAACTCCTCTTTGTGTGCGCTTTACCTAAAACATACCTTTTTTGCAGACTTTCCTTTTCAATATCATTTTTTTTCACTTGAACCTGAAACTGACCTGAAACTCGAATTTATTTGAGTTACGTTTTAAGCTACACAAATCTCAAGCTTGCAACAAAATACGCAAGCTGTGCTTTAGAAAACACGGAAAGGAAATACGAAAAATATTCAATTTTTCATAAGTTTCTAGTATTGTTTCAAATACCCTAAACTAGCGAGGGCGCGCAAGATTTTGGCCAAAGGATTAAGCGTCTCAATTTTGGAACTATCAACATTTTTGTAATTTGTACAAATGCATATGTGAGTGTATTCGTTACAAAATTAAAGGCAATGTCCTGTTCCCCGTAGTTGAGTTCCGTTCGCAAGTACATTACCGATTAATGCAGATCTGACTAATTATAAATGCATCTTAATATTCACATTTTAAAAGAAAATCAGAACCTTATGCCTATGTAAACTTTTCTGATCTAAAGCGAGAATCACCGAGACTGAAATTTGAATACTCGTTTACTTCAGTGACAAGTGACAATGCGATGTCTGTCTATTGTCCATTGTCCATGTGCAGTTCAGCTTCAGCCGCAGATGCGATATAATAAATATGGAAAATCACGTAGGTATTTATTATGCACAGCTCGCTTATGAAATTCAACATTTACATTTATAACATTGAGCTGGAATTCTTCAGGCAATCTGATGTCCGTATCCGTACTCCACCAGCATAAGAAAAAGTGATCTACCAGATGAAATCGGTATGCATAAGATGTGCATTTGTGCATGTGTCAGTGTCGTAAAATTTCATTTGACATAGCAGCGTAATAATAAGTCAGGAGTTGATGGATTACCGGAGATTGGAGATTCCAGCTCAGAATCACGTCTTCCAGATACATACCAAACATACAATGAAATGAAATGCATATTTTGAGCCCAACAACAACGTCCAATGAGTAATGCCGTGATGCCTTCAAGAGTGACGCTTACTCATAAACATTTTCAAGTTGTTTAAATGCCTTATCTTAACTTTGAACTTGAACTCCACTTCTAATTTATGTGTCATTACAAGATGTTCTCATCTCAATGGTGATACATATACGAAATGTCTCAGAGCTTCCTGTAATCTATTTGTTAACTTTGTGCTTCGAATATAATATGGATGCATAATATACGACGAGGTAGTACAGAAGCTGAAAGCTTCCTCGGATTACGAGCACATAATACTTGCATTGTACTGCAGACGATTCACTCACAAGTCCGTTTATTTCAACAAAAAAAGTAGCACAGTGATCAGTGATACGGAATGCGGACGTTTTCAACAAACCAGGAAAATGTGAAGATTTCGTGTAAAGGATCTTCATAACCAGCATAACTGCACTACTGGTCGGATTTTTTAAAGCAGTAGCAGTACAAGCGATAATGTTTATTGCATTTTTAGAACAAAGGAGATGAGCATTTTGTAAACAATACTGGAATTAATACATTGAATGCTTCCTAAAAATTTCCATTAAGAATTGCTTTCTCTGTTCGTACATATCTCCGAAAACAACTGTGCAAGATTATTAGGTTGTTGGATGGAAACCGAAAATTTAGATAATACCATTGAATTCCAAGCCGGAGGGTATTTTAACCATCCTAATTGTTCAGTTATCGTTTAGATATTAGTTATTAATTGTAAAAGGTTGAAATCCGATAGAAAAAGCTTAGCCCCACATTGTACAGAAGAGAAAATTGAATACTCTACATCTACATGGGATATAATATTCGAAAGCGGCCAATACAATGCTCGTACGCACGGTAAGAATAAGTGAAATGGAATTCGTGTTTTAATTTGAATTAATGTATGTGGAGAGATCATCGGGAGTTCGGGAGGGACCGGATGAGCTGATCTGGAAATGTCCAGCACAATAGAAAGCAGGTAGCAGGTAAGGTAATCTTTTCGTTTAAAAATGATCCCCGTTCCACTCTGTCATTGTTGACAAATGGTATTACGTTACGAATGTCCCTTGGGATTCGGATTTTCAGCCTCAAAGGTTAGTGCAACAGGTAGGAGGCAGGTAGTAGGTTAAGGTTGTGCTAACTATCATTCGAAGACAAGGTTTTTGGTCTGCGTTCCAATCCAAGTGAAGGAAAGAGACTCTCAGGGTCCCTCACATTGTTTGGAAAAGGATAAAACGGATCGTCCTGATCCCTTCGAAGGCAAGTCTTCTCTCGGAGCTCAAGCTGGAAACAGTTCCTGGAGCATCTCTCGGAATAATCTACTTGGTCTCCAAGAATTAAAAAAATTAAATACAGTCATTCCAAGAGTGGGCTAGATATTTGGGACAATCAATTCCTCAAATCTATCATTAACCCTATTGTTCCAGAGACATGATGTTCCTTCGATTCAGGAATGTGGCCTTTGCTCTGCTCTGTGCTGCCACTTTGACCCTTTCTGACCCAGAACCTCAACAGCCCTTCTCTTTGAGAACCTCCAGAAGAGATGGATTTCCCAATATTTTGTCCATCTTCGGTTGGGGACGGAAGCCGGAAGCTCAGCAACAAGATCCAGCCTTTCCAACAGGCATGGGACCCTGCTACCAAACAACGACCACCACAACAACTCCAGCTACAGCAGGAAAGCTCTGTCCCCTCCTTGCCAGTCCAATCTCTCTTGTACCGCAGCAGGTACTGCCTTCAGGCTCGAAACCCGGAGTGCTAGACACAGTGGTCAGTCAAGTGACACCCGCAATTTCTCAAGCTTCCGGACTCATTCAAAACGCAGCCCAGCAACAAGGTCATGGGTTTAAGCCTGGACAAGGATACCTGCCAGGTATCGTGAACCCGTCCGGACAAGCATTGCAATCTAATCTGGGAGTAGGAATTCCACAAGGTCAGTTGCCAGTAGGTCAATTTGTTCAAATTCAAGGCTTTCCGCCTGGACCGCAAGGCTTGGGATTTCTAATCTTCCCTGGACAACTTGTTCCTGAGGAAAGCACGAACCCATTGCAGCAGCTCCCATCTCAACCTTCACTCCCCGATTTGCCATCAGTTCCATCACAACCATCCCTGCCAAATGTACCGAACCCCACTCAACCTTCCTTGCCTCCAGTACCATCCCAGCCCTCACTTCCGAATTTGCCACAGGCTCCTGCCCAACCGTCATTGCCGGATTTACCCGCTGTTCCAGCCCAACCTACCCCACCCTCACTACCAGCACAACCATCCCTCCCAGATGTACCCGCCGTTCCGTCACAACCGTCCCTTCCAAGTCCGCCATCTCTTCCAAACGTTCCCGCAGTCCCGTCTCAGCCATCACTTCCAAATGTGCCAGCTGTACCGGCCCAACCATCTCTCCCCAATGTTCCTGCAGCTCCCTCCCAACCTTCACTGCCTGCACTACCCAGCTCACCACAGATTCCGCAGACTCCCAACATCCCATCAGCAATTCCAGGAATCGGGGCCACTGGATTCATCTTCGACACACCCGACGGACTTCCACCACCAGGCTGGGTTTTCCCTGCTGTCAATGGAGACGGGACTCTGACGGCTTCCAGTTCCAACATCCAAGTAATCCCAGCTCCATATCCCATGGACGCACTTCAGACAACCTGTGCTGGTCTTCCAGCTGGACCCTACATCCCACCAGGCTACTACCTTGTCGACAATCAGCTCCAGCAGCAGCAGTGTATGGACAAATGCGGACTCTCGGCTGTAACCACCGTGCCCTGCTCCATGATCCAAGTCTTCGACCAGCTTCGACTCCGAACCATCTACAACCTAACCGTGGAAGCTGGACTGGAACTCCTTTTCCTCCAAACCAGTAAGACTAATTCAAATTCTTCTTTCCAAAACGTGTTTGAGTGGATTCTCTAATTCGTGTGATTTGTGTTGAATTTCTCCATTAGCTAACTACACTTTCTTTGCACCGGTGGACCCAGCGTTCGATCGATTGCCTGCTTGGTTCATGCAAGCCTTGAGATCCGACCGAAAACTTCTGATTCAATTTGTCATGAACCATTTCATCAAGATTGAGATTCCGCTGGAATCCCTTGGAAACGAGTTTCTGGTCTCCAACGCTCGTGGAAGTCCACTTCGGATTAACGTCTATAATCAGGACACCGACTACGTAAGTTCACTCTTCCTTTCTAAGCACCGGCTACATTTCTTCTCATTTTAACGAACTTGGCTCATTCGCATTTCGGATTATATTTTTCAGAGAATCTACACCGTCGACGGTTCAAAGGTTCTCGTTGGCGGCATTCACACAACAACCGGAATTTTGCATTTGGTCGACAAAGTTTTGATGCCAGTTCCATTCAGAAATGTTGCGGAGTACTTGGCTGAAGTTCCAGAATTTTCAAGTGAGTTCTGGCTACACCACAAATAATACTTGAACAGTTAGCGATCTTGTGCATTTGTAAGTTTACCACTAACCACTTGATCTTATTTTTAGACTTCTTGAAGGCAGTAATTGACTCGGGTCTGCTTCCATATTTCCAAGAAGACTATCCCATAACAGTATTTATTCCTCAAAACCTGGCATTCAAGAATATCGACTACGCAAAAATTTCTGCCGATCCCAACGGACTCAGAAGTATGTGTCTCGCAAACTCAGTAACATCTAATTGTATTCTGTATATTCAATAGTAAATTGAATGCTGAAATGCTCATTTGATTGATATTTCCAGATTTCGTGCTATTTCACGTTGTGAACGGAACCTACTTCAGTTCGGGTTTGGTTCATGGACAGTATTTGACTACAAACTACTACAAGGAGATTAAGCTTTCAGTTCAAACGGACGGATTTACACGTAAGAACTTTGTCACAAATTCCACTGGTTTCTTTAAGCTCACAACTAGGTTCTGGAATGACACGTATTTTCTGAAATAATGAAACAGGGTTCGCTGACTCAATCAACGGAGGAATTCGGATCATCAAGTCAGATATTGCTCTGAGGGACGGCGTGGCTCATATTATTGACAGTTGCATCACACTGGATCCCAATTTCTACATTAACGAAGAAATGTCCGAATTCGGATCAGAATTTGGGACGTTCAGACGAAGCATGGTGTTGAATAAACAAGAAGTCGAGCGGGAATCCTCCTTAACAACGCAGAAGAAGAGGTCCTTCGCTAAGAAGTCCACCAACTAGTTATTAATCTTCAATCCACTTTATGCAATACTCTTGAACATAATCATTATTGTAAGTTTTAAGATATCGTGGGCTACGGAGCTTCAAATATCTCCAAGGTTACGCGTTGAGGTTGAGAATGTAAGACTCTGGCTAAACCGACGCTGCCACTACTGCAGACTGATGTGTAACAAAAGACTGGAAATAATAGTTCTTAATTAGATGTAACCTACTGGTAATTATCTTAAGGACCTCCAGTGCATGATTCAGTGTTAACTCGCTTGAGACAATCAACTGGAATGAAAAGAACCCCGGTGACAGAGTCGCTACGAAAACGTTCTCAGCTTTGCGCTGACGAAATTGTTCAAGCCTCTCTTCTTAGGTTCCAGACGAAATCGTCTAGCAACAATTATTGTTCAAATTAGGTAGGATGGAAGATTGGTCGTGGTACGGGTGGCTGGGTGTTATGGAATTCATCGAGAATTAGTACTAGTGTGATATGTGTACGGTTCGTAAATTCTAAATCCTCACGTTGTTCATATTTTAGTGTTTCGCCTAGTTAATTATGTGCGAGTAGTAGGACTTCTCGTATGTACAATAAGACAATAGCATCCGGTAATTATAGCAAAAGTAAAACCCGTTACTGTGCACTGAACGTACCTGTTGTGTGTAACTTTATTGCCTTTGATTAACATTTATAACTTTAGCATTTATTAACTTGCGACTGTGCTGAAACGGAACTACTTGCGGCCTCATAAATTGGCCAACGCTCGACTTGAGCGGATTTCCCGTGCGATTTATTTCTGTTTTACATAGAAGCAGGCACATAGCCTACGATATCGGCTTCCAGTTTTCTAGTGATCTACCGAAATCTGCAAAATCCTAATAAGCATGAAAAGAAAACCACAACATTAACGATAAACGCAACATTCAAAATTGGTTATATGCTTAAACTTGTGTGTGTTGTTGTGATGTGTTTAATTGAAGGTTATATCTAAACGAGATTTGATTCAACCATAGAAAGGTATAGTTTTCGGTGAAGCAGCACTTGCGATTTACAAATAATCTGAGAGTTTCAAACACATTAACCTACCACTTTCTTGGCCAATTACCTTACAGTAGACTACTATCAGAAGTTTTAGTTCGCTGAATAGGGAAATACTGAAGACGGCGTAGCGCGTGGCCATTTTTTAGAGTACGAATTTATTCATTACTCAGAATAGAGGAAGGTAGTACTAATAATATATTTGATGAGTCTCGTAAAGTTAACGACTACCTTTTCTTTTTCATCATCATGGGCGCAGAGACTCGGCATTAATTTTGGCCCGAAAGATAGCGGAGAAGCTTATCCAATTGTTTCTATTATGCGGGAGCTCCATCGTCACCCATGTCGGTTGCGGCTGCGCCTTCTGTGAAAAGTTTAACACTATTTCAAATACTGATAGATGCATACGTTACAATCGGTTGCAGATTGTAGATCGCAAATTAGGAGTAAATCGAGAGACTTGTCGTCAGCTGATGGCTCATACTTATTTGATAGAAGCTCTTCAAAACTGATCTCAAATGTACATCAATGGTTTTGAAATGAACCAAAAATGGCAACACAAACAGGAAAACGACAAGGCAAGAACAAGAAACCCGCAGTCTAACCGCGGAGGTCAATGAACCCAATACGCGACATAGCTTACTTACCCGGCATAGCCTCGCCCTGGTCTTCCATGTCGGCAGCTTTCTTCCCACAGCATTGACCCATTTCGACTTGAACAAACTGAAACGCCAGACAGTCAATATTAGTACATGCGACAAGAGGAATATCAATTCGCACAAATACTTAATCTTGTTGATTTGATCATCCAAGCAAGCGGCGACGAAGATTCGCGGTGATATCATTAAATGAACGGAAAACGAATTTCCTTTACGTCCGTTGTTTGAAGTCAAATGGTCAATTGCGTAAATTAAATTATTTAAACTCACCAAACCCTGAAAGGGACTCGAGATGAACGAATCGAAAGTACGGAAGATGAGGACAAACTCTTGCTGACGAGGAGAGCAAATCACAAAAGACGTCCGGTCAGGTCAACAGCTCAATCACAACTGACGTTCTGGTTCAAGTTCTTGTAGATATTTCGATGCATAAAAACAACAATATAATCAAAGTGTATGAGTGTATCGGTTGCTATGACAATTGTCAAGATGCACCAGCGGTCGCGGTGTTCCGATGCTTACCATAGCAGAGAAACAAGCGCGCGTTTCGAAATACATGGAGAAAGGTGTCTCGCAGTATTTAGACTCCCGTAGTTAGCTAGCTCTCGGCTTCCACCGTACACAATTTAAGGCCGCGAAGCGAAAGTCAACCTCGACCTTCGATCCTCCTCCTGTGTGTGAAGCATAAATTGCTTCGAAAAGCCAGTCACCGTCACTACTCACTCAGTCGAAGCTTAATGCTAAAAGGAGATTTGAACATTTAAGTTTTCTTTGTTTTTTCTTATTCAAGTTGTCCACCTAATACAAAACAATATTATTTTAAAACAAATATGTATGTGGATGTGATTTTCCACGTTAAGTTTAATTGCTTCAACAGGCACATAGTCATAGTCGCAGTCGCAAGCCATAACGATATTCACATTTTCGTGTTAATCTGGAGCAGGTGGATCTAAAACTTTAATTTGAATCTGAATTTAGGAATTTATTTCAACTACATTGTCATCTTAATCTGCTGGGCTAACAACGGAGTCTTCTAAAACTCTAGAACTCGCCAAAATACTTGGTGATTATAAGATGCTGTTAATTTTAGACAATAGTGCGCGTTAGCCAATCATCCCTATCTGATTTCCAAGATTTTAGGATGTGCCCGGAATTATTGCTCACTGTCAGCTATTGACCTCACGCATCTTTAGTCCATACGCAAGCTATGCGATGTATGCTTGGCGTTACTACTACTGGTGCCATCATTAGCTGTCCACAATCTAGGCTGAAGTAGGCTGAGACTCATATCTAACTTGTTTGAATCATGCATGGAAAATCTTCCGTAACATTGTACCGCGTTACGACAAGAAACGCGAAAAAAATCGGGAAAAAGCAGGAAAAAAGGGGAGAAGGAGAAGAAAGGGAAGAGGAAGGAGAAGGAAAGGAAAAGAAGGTAAAAGGAGGAAAAGGGAGAGAGAAAGGAAGAAGAAAAAGAGGAAAGGGAAGAGAAAAACTAAAGAAAAGTTAACTTTGGTTACGATAAGGCTCCATTTTGTTTGGAAGATTTTCCATTCATGGTTTGAATTTAATAATAATTAGAGATTTTTTGATTTGGCTGATGACGATGACCTTCGTTAGTTAAGGTTCAGGACTGGCAGCTGACAGTGTTTATCAAGGATATTAAGCGAAGATCACAAAATGCCAAAGGTAGGTGTGTACTTGAATCGGGACACAAACACAAGACACAACAACCACGTAGCAACAAGACAATTGTATTTAGAGTACGAATTTATTCATTACTCAGAATAGAGGAAGGTAGTAGTAATATTTGATGAGTTTCGTAAAGTTAACGACTCCTTTTTCTTTTTCATCATCATGGGCGCAGAGACTCGGCATTAATTTTGGCCCGAAAGATTACGGAGAAGCTTCCATTTGTTTCTATTATGCGGGAGCTCCATCATCACCCATGTCGGTTGCGGCTGCGCCTTCTGCGAAAGATATAAAAGTAGAGGATTCAGAAGGAGAAGGAGCAGCTTGAATTTGAATCAATTATAATTTCAAGTAAAATGCATACATTTATGTAGGAGTAAGTAAATCGTAATGAAACTAGCTCGAATTGAGAGTGAGAGAAGTGACACTGATTAATTTTACTGGGTTTTAAAAAATGTGCACAAAAACCATAATTCCATAAATTCTACGTTTCTGCACTATCTACTCTCGCACAACTAACACGGACAACGGACGGTGTTAGTTAAATTCATCAAAAATGGTATAGCAAAACACAAACACTATGACACAAGGCACACAATCATAATGTATGTATAACCCCAGACCAATGGAGGTCATTGACTCCTACACACAAGTGAACAAGACACATTATACACATATACATGTAGCTTAGCTTACCCGGCATAGCCTCGCCCTGGTCTTCCATGGCGGCAGCTTTCTTCCCACAGCATTGACCCATTTCGACTTGAACAAACTGAAACGACAGAAAACAAACAATGAGCCTGTGACAAAAGCAGAAAATTTATTTTTAATATTGTTGTATGTAGTTTTGCTCATCCGACATCCGAGCAAGAGTCACTATTATCATTTAATTATATACAAAATATGAGCTCCTGTACGACAGTTAATTTAATTTTAGTGAAGCCGAAGTCATCAATTTAGTAAATTACATTATTTCAACTTACCGAACCCTGAAAGGGACCTGAGATGGACAAAACTGAAGAAGTCCTCCGGAAAGTTGACTTTTGTTGACGTTGGGGAGAGCGAATCACAAAAGACGTCCTCTCTGGTCGATGACTCAAGTACAACTGAGCGCCGAACTCAACTCCTTCCTCCTTATATAGACAACTATAGCCTCGCAAATCAAAACAAAGAACGGAGCAAGAGAATCAAACTGCTGCGTAGCGGTTGCTACGTTGCTATAACAATTGAGTCATCCCTTCCTGTCCTGTCTGTGTGCAATCCCGGAATGAATAAAGGTATGTTTCCTCGATGATTTGTTCTGCGTTGCGGTCCGGTTTCGGCAGATGGGCTAGAGATAAAGCACGGCAAGATAGAGCATTTAAGATAAAGCATCCTCCAGACAAAGCACTCGGGATAAGGCACACCTCCAAAATCCCACATCTCACACCAAACAAACACACCGCCACTTGGGTCAGGCCAGCATTTCGGCTGATGGGCTACAGACAAAGCA
>JAQFYU010000115.1:0-33916 GCA_034694905.1 Ceratophysella granulata | reverse complement strand
CTCACGTCATCCTAATAACCCAGCTTCCCGCTGATCCTCTACACACTACAGAGCATTCTGATCTGAACACATGGACACACATGGACACACATGGAAGTGAACGTCCAATCAGCTCAGATGACAAGTTATGGTAACAATTGTCAAGAGTCAATAGTGGATCGTCAGGAGACTTCCAATTATCTCCTATCTCTTCATTCATCTGGAAACGGACTCTATTGTTCCGTAAATTCGCTTCTTTCTTGGCGCTTTGGAGACAATCCTAGCCGCACCATGGAGTCTCCCTGCTAGCTTCAACGTATGGACGAATAGTTCAAACTTGCTGAGTGCAAGCAAAACTGAATGAGTTTCCCAATTGTGGCTTATCTGTGCGGCAGGAGAGAGGAGAGGAGATAAATCCAGGAAATTGGGACTAATTGCACAAATTGGAATTCCACTGAATCCAATTCCACTTCATTCACATGGAAGAATGTAATCAATCTGCTGGAATGATCTACATACCTACGGAGTTTTAGTCCCTTTTCCACTTTAAAACTTGGCTTACGTCTCACCTAACGGTTCGTCAGCCGAGTGAGTCAGTCCAGCTGGAATTTGGGGATAAGGGAATTAATAAATATTGGAAGTGCGGGATTGTGCTTTACCTTGGTGGAGCCAGAATGTGAAAGATAACGGACTTGACACGTTCGTGTTGGAGATAGGAAGCACTTGAGCAAGAAGGTTCCTCTTTCCCAAATGTCACCTCTTTCCTCTGACCTCCTGAGTACTGGCAGTGTTTATTTGTCTGATTTGGAATTAAAGAGCTTTCTGGTCCAAGTCCGTTTCAGAAGTGGGGACAGGAAGGTCAAATGGAAACTGGGACTCGGAATTGGTGGAGGAGATAGACTATGTATATCAGACTATCAGAAGCTGGAGCTTGAGTGAGCATAATAGGCGTATGTCCGCAGAAGGAAATCCTATAGCCATTTCATGTCATGGTCCTGTGTCATGCGGTTAGGTTCATTATCTGACTGGCGGAAGCGACGGCTCGGTTAGTCCACCCACACATTCCCTCTTCCGCGGTTGCCTTCTTATTTCCTGACCACGAACACCCTCTCTCTCACCTCCTTCCTTGACCCTCACAGGCTCAACAAACTTATGCACGAATCCAGAACAGAACTCAGAAGGAGCGCAGATGATTTCTTTCGAAAATTGACTACTTATCTCCAATTTTTACCCAATGCAGTTAAGTATACAAAATTCAAATGCTCATTTATTTGAGTGAATTGCTGGAATGTGAAGAAGGTTTTAAGCCAAGAATTGAACAACTGATCCAATTCAAGCAGAGATAGAAAAAATCAATAAATCCGATTTTTTGATACATATCCTATCATAATTTTTTTGATTTTTTTGAATTTTTCCACATATATCCGATATATATATTTTTTTCAAATCGCTATGATTTTTTAGAATTGTTTTGATTTTTTGTTTGTTTTTTTTTTTGATTATTTTGGTGCAACATTTCTATAGAACAGGCTGCATTATAAATCATTGGGATCATCATAAACTTCAGGATTCAGGACGCGTGTATTTTATACTAGTATTCACCCAATTTAGTCAGTGAATTGAATACCAGGTTGCAAATACATACTATGTAGTTTCAAGAAACCATTTCGAGTTGCGTTACGTTACGTTGCTAAATTGAATCCGCCTACTTACATCTTTTCTCAATCCAATGCTATAATTATGCTATGCTGAGGCAAGGCAGAAAGTGGAAATCGAAATATACTATCAAATGTAAAATAAAGATAGCATTGAGATTATAAATACATATAAATATTAAATATTGCAAACGCACAATAATGGTTCACAAATAACGAAAAAATCGAAAAAGTCAGGATATATTGAAAAAACCCGACGATTTTTGTTTTGATTTTTTTTTTTTTTGAAACAATCGAAAACATCATGATTTTTATTCCAAAAAATCAGACGACGTTTTTGATTTTTTTGATTTTTTCATCCCAAGGTATCTAGCAGCAACAATGGTCAAAAATATCGCTCCAAATCAAAAAATCGAAAAATCCTGATGTATATCATGATAATATCATGATATACATATTATGTATTCAGTTCGATCCCTGAATTCAAGGGAAGAAGGAAATAGGAATAAATGTATTTAGTGGAAGATGTGGATGCATTTCGGATTTCGGACTTAAAACTTAATTACAATTAATTTCAATTTGTTTTCCGTTATATTTAATGCCCGTTTAGTGGAACTTGCAAAACAAAAGAAGCAAATGACTTGTGAGTTGGACTCATCATGGAGCGGATAGAAGACAGGAAATAACAAAACCACATATCGCATGAATAGGAGGTAAAGGCTCAATCCAAATGTGTTCTGAAGTAAGTATGCCAAAATCGGCTTTTAATTTGTAAAACAGCGATAAACAAATCGTGATTTGGCTTGGCATTTATTGGGCGAATTAAATGGCCGATGTTTGCCCAAAAAACATACTTAGGCGATAAATGTAAATTCCACTTGCAATTTGCAATGAGAAATAAACGAGAAAGGTATGCATGCTTTGTTCAGTTGATGTGTCAATACACGTCTGGTAATTTGAAGTTTAACTTTCACATCTGGATAAGGAATAATAAAGACATTGCTACAGATTAAATTATTCAACATATTTCTCTATAAGCTATTATTTGCACTACTTGTCTACTACATATAAATTTGACCAGCAAAAGTAATTGAATTTGTTAAATAATTCGATGCAAGCAGTACATTTAATTGTGTTTGGCTAATTAGTAGCTCGTTATATTTTGGGTTCCTGTGACAACGTGGCAAGTTGCAAATATTGAATTTCGATTAACTGCATATCGGGAGGAAAATCATCGCCTAAATGCTGTTTTTATATCGCCTTTCATATATTTAAATGCATGTCAACAAAATCACATTCCTTTTGGCACAAAAATATGAATACAAAACAAAAACAGAAAAGTTCGCATTAGAATTTCGAAAAAAAGTAAATGAATGGTGAAAAATTAAGTGAGCTAAGTTACAAAACGCAAAACATATATGTCTGACAAACATCAATTTGAATTTAAAAAGTGAGAAATTATGCAATTCCAAAAGATATACACATATATTCATTTCATACACTTACTTTTGTTGAATCTGAATCGTAAATTATGTAGTAAGATGGAAAGATAGCTTCAAAACGTGTTGAAATACGCAGTTAAGGTGGGGAAATTGGCTCAAAAACCCCAAAATATTCATCAGATTTAGAAAAGTATCCAGATATATGTTCTATGTATATGCACGTCGAGGGGAAATGTCTGAATTGAAAAGTTGTTTGGGTATTTTCACAAATTTTGAAAAATGTATAAAATAGAAAATGTCTCAGAGTCAGAAGAACTCTTCCCCGGGATGAGTATAAAGGTCAATAGTTGGTACGTGGAAAGCATGGAAGACATTAGTTCTACTACTGTATGTAGTACATACATACATACAAGTTCTTACTTAGTTCCAAGCTGGGCTTCATGGATTTTGTCAATTCTGCGAATATTTGTGGATTTGAAACAGTAGAAGTGACGGGCAGATGCTGATCTAATGCCTGGGCTTATACAAACTGTATTACGCTATTAATTATTCACAAACTACACAAACTATACACTCAGAAACAACTGGTAGGAAACCAACTATTGAAGTGTATTGTAATTTGTAATGCAGAACTGAGTGGAAAGGTGGAATTGGAGTGAAACCCGGACTCAAAACAAAAGGCTAAGAAGTGGCTAATTAGCTCATTCCTGATGATGATCTCACTCTTGACAAGTTGTAGTAAATAGCAAAACATTGGAAGTGTGACGCACAGGCCGCACAACCCATTAAAGACCTCTTTCAATGGAATGATAGCGGGCTGAGCAGGCTCCCAGTTTTTGTCATTACGACTAATCCGGTTCAAGTCCTCAGCCCATTCATCCCCATCAATTCCAATTAGAATATCCAGACCTGTCTGGAGCACATTTGAAACCAAACTCGGAAATACTTTCCACCAGTCTTCCCTGACCCTCTCAATCCTGCCTCATTTTAGAACACAACTGACATCTTTCAACTCCACTTGATCTTCAAAGAAGCCTCACTTACTAGGACTTGTTTAAGCATTCATTTGACACCTGCTGCCTCACTCAAACAAAGCTGAGTTTGAAAGTAAGGAAAAGTGGAACCTCTTTCACGAAGTTCATCATGGAGTGATGTTTGGTCAGTCGACTCCTGGACACTGACGTGGAGATCCTGAACTCTCCATTCTCCTCAAAGTTCATCCTGACCAAGGAACTTTCAATCTCCCTTTCCACTATGTAAACACTAATTGTAAATCTGAGCAGGCTTCAGGCTCAAGCCTTCTACTCACACTTCGAGTACACCGGGGATGAATGAAGAAAGACGTGGAAGCGGAAGCTGAGAAGGAGTTGAAGTGTGGAAGAAGGAAGTGAAGGTGGCGGAAGCCCTTGTTGGGACCTGATGATGAGGGAGCACAGAGGTCCAGAATCCCTGCTCAGACTCTGCTGCACTGAACGGGATCTGTGCTGAATGTGGGAGTGGTTGTGTGGGACTGGGTCCTGATCAAGTCCGTTGAAGACGAGGATGCTCTTGTGACAGATTGGGATGGTGGGAGGGAGGAGGAGTCAGGGGCTGAGTCCAGATAGGACCAGTCTATCTCCACAATCCACTTCCCTCATCCTCATCCTCACTCCACGATATGTCAATCAGTCCATGACTCATCTGGACCTGGTCCCGTGGCAGGGCTCTCCTGGGAAACCTTTGTCCTACCTCCGTCCTTCTGAGGCCAACGCTACATCTATGTATTATGCTCTACACTTCAAAGGAGCAGATGAGATCGTGGGAACCAAACCAATTGAGCTCCTTGGTCGCATGTCCTCCTCCACTCCAGCCAGACTCAGAACCTCTCCATCAGCATCTTCCACTCACTCCAGACACAATTTCCTCATCAACTGTCGCCAATCCACAGAAATACGTCTTTGTCCGTCTCATCCCATGTCCTCGTCCCCATAAACGAGTCTCTTCACATTCTCTGACCTTCCTCATACCATACACTATGTAGTTCTTCCAAAACGTGTTACTGTAATTGTCCGGCCTTCGAGGGTCAACCACTGAGGGAGTTGACCCAGGGGCCAGTTCATCGTGAACATATTGGGCTGAAGACAACAGGTTGTATTATTTGATCAAAACGAAGCTTAAGCTTAAGTGAACCAGGCTGTACAAATTGGTAAATGAGTGTATTTAATTGAGTCTGTCTCCAGCCTGCCAGACTCCTTCATGTCCGCCCAGTCATCTCTCAATTGTTTTCTTCTCTTGTGACGTTTTGCGCAAGGCTCCCAGCCTAATTTGAGTCTCAAAGGAAGACGAAGAAGGTGGAGACGTGAACAAAGCCCAGAAGACGCAGAAAGTCAACAAGAGAAGGAAGCCCAGTCCTCACATTCTCGTCTTCCTCATGTCACATGTCAGACTCAGGGTTGTCAGTTGTGAGCTTGGCAGTCCCAGCTCCACCAATTCCCACACAAAGACCAATCAGCCAACTCAGCATCCGGATTCTGGACACATTCGAGAATGAGAAGTCTTCTGAGCCTTTGACGTCTTGTCATAACGACTTCCCTCCAGCACCAGTCAGACTCTTGTCACAATTGGAACCCCAACTCTCTCACTTCCTCACCTGACCAAAAGTCCCAAGCGGTCAATGGACATGTTCGCATGTTGAGGACTACGAAGGAGCCGAGAAGTGGTTCTAAGGCTTGGACTGACTGACTACTAGGAAGACATGCAGAGTGCAGAGTTTGTCCAAAGGCGTTCTCTAATTATTTATTTAGTTGATACGAGTATTGATAGTCTCCCACGTCTTCGTACTCAACGCCAACTAAGGAACCGCCAAGGTTTCTCCTCCATGTCCATCTCTTCTCGCCACACACCAACCATCCCATTCCCATCCTCCATCCTCCCATATGCATATATGCATTGGAGTGGACAGATGAACAGACCAGAACCCTTTCGTCCAACGGAAGAGTAGGTCGGGATAAGATTGTGCCTGGAGCAGTCTGGAGCGAGAGTGAGATGAGGGTGCCTTGAACACGAGACTCGAAACACATTTCCCTCCAAATTCCAAATCCAGCAAACGTGCCAGTGCCAAGTGGCAGATGCACAACAACGCCATCAAAATCAATCCACAAAACATCCAAGAGTCACTTTCTGGGTATTCCGAGTTGGCGAGATTTTGGCCAACCCTGTTTCGTAGTCTAGAAAGAATTCATCATATTGGATGAAGGAGTCCAGGCCGAAGATTAGGCCACTTTTGATAAGAATGAGAAAGTGTTGGGTGAACAAGTGGAAGATTAGAGCTTTTAGAGAAGAAGATGGAAGAAGAAGAAGTGAAGAATAAGATTTGGAATGGAATGCAGATCATTTGTTCACTCCTCTCTCTCTCACACACGGAACACGGAATGAGATCCACACAACTCTGCTCTGGTCCATCTTCTTCTTGGAAAGGAGCCAGAACGTTCTAGAACTCAGCTCACAAAAGATCAAAACTGAGTTTGGGTCCCAGAACCAGAGTTTGAGCAGATTAGGCTGAGTTGATGAGCCACAATTAAATGATCTTTCGTATCGAATCTGCTTCACTCCTCACGAACGACTCGTGCAGAAGAAGAAGAACTGATTTCTGTGAAGGAATATGGCTGCATGGAACATTGGTCCACACCCAATAAATCAATCCAAGCACATTTCCTTCCTGGAACAAAACTCTTAATTGTTAATTTCTCATGAACCACCTTCCTTCCTTCATCTCCTGCATCCTTCCAGCATTAGGATCTCGATCTGTTCTCGGACAGACAGGCTCATTCCAAATATTATTAAGCTAGTAAGTTGAGAGAACTGGAAGAAAGACTTAAAGATTTGAGAAGATGTGTCTGGTCCAAAGTTGTGGCTTGAGATTGGGAATATGGAAATGAGAGGGATAATGGATTTAGGACTCGAGTTCTAATTTCTAATCAGCAGCGGCTCAATTCCCACACAAGCGCTCATCTTTATCTGTGACAGAGTATGAGCACTAATTAAGCAATTAGCACCATGGTTGGGAAAAGGGAGTTTGTGTGGGCGTTGTTCAAAGGGGAAAACCGCCAAGTTTATGACCAATTTACAGTCCATGAAATTATGAATCAGAGAGATGAGGGAAGGTGTGCTCATGACCAAAATAGACACAGACTCAATTGATTCGGATCCACAGAGACCCCGCTCTGCCCTACACATCTCTAATCCCAAGCATATGAGCTCAACACAGATCAACACAGATCAACAGAGAATGGACTGATCATCAGGGTTCGACTCCTACGGACCAACACTCGTCTAACGTCTACTTATTCCAGAAAATGCATTTTAATATACAAAAAAATAAGTGTTTTTTTCAAAACTGAGTTGAATTTCGGTAATGAAAGATTCTATTTTTTTTTACAAAATTCTGGAACTCAAAGGAAATGTTTGGAAGAATCTGAAGTCGTCCCTTGTTCAAGTAGCGTTTGGAGCCATATTTAGAAAAGTGTTGCATGAAAATGAGTCTTGTCAACAACAAAGTAGTGAAGAGGAGGAGACTGATTTGGAAAGGGGTAAATGTCTCAGTTTGGCCTTTGTGTTCTTCTCAACTCATCCCAAGAATTCCTCTGTTTTGGCAAATGGTTCTGGACTCGGGATCTCGACGGTTCTCGAAAGATCAACGCCCACATCTCTTCCATCATGCCCACATTTCCTTCTTCTGGCTCGGAAATGCAGGTGAGGCTTGGGGTAGGATCAACAGTACACAAACCACAACAGACATCAGTTCTGCCCATTTTCAGCATTCTCCATTTCATCATGAACGGGAAGTATTTGCATGTTTGGTTGTGTCTGTTTGCTCCTCTCACTTCACCCACTATTTCTGATAAGGAGATTAGATGGGAACATACAACATATGGGGACATAGCGGAGGATAACGGTGAACGTGACAAGATCAAGGATACTCAAAACCAGAAATCTCCCATTTTCTATTCAGATGACAATCCATGTTTGTAATCTACAATATTTACCAAAAGTAGGATTTGTTGGAAGAAAGAATGAAGGAGTTGTATGTTTGTGTGAGGATTTGGAGGAGATTGGAAGAAATAGAAAAGATTCTTCCCGACATGGAAGTCTGTGGTCTCCTTCCAATTCGAATCTAAATATAGTTCTGCACAGTTGGAGAGAAGAAACATGGAGCTTCTTTAGCTTTAGCTTAAGCTTTGTTCAGAATTCAGAAGACTGAAGAGATGCAGAAGACTTTTGGAACCAATTCCCTGATTTCATTTAGACATTCATCCATTCACTTCTTGAGTCGATGGAGACAGGAAGTGGGACGATTGGTCCAATGTTTCCTTCCCAACAGAATTTCACCATTTGATTTGGTTGGAGATTGAGTGATCCAAAATATGTATACATGTATATATGTTAGTGCCAATATGGAAACTTAGTCAGTTTGCAAAATGACTAGACAAATTAGCCAGTTTGCAAACTGGCTAACATCTCTAGCCATTTTGCAAACTGGCTAGCATCTTTAGCCTTTTTGCAAACTGGCTAGCATCTCTAGTCATTTTACACAGTTGAGAACTGGCTAGGCGAAGTCAGCCATTTTCTCCACTGCCTAGCAAATGTGCATGATTATTTTACAGCTAAAATATCGATGCCATGAAATGAATGATGTCCATTTCATGTAAAGATGGATGTTAAGTATGAACGTATAACTTAGTTTCTTTGTATTTTGTGTACTTAGTCAGATAAAGATAAAAGGAAGAAAAAAAGGAAAGATAAACTGGGAGAGGACATTGGAAATAAGCTTGGCAGTCACCTGAATTCAAATAATTATTAGCTGAATAAAGTAAACAGGCAGGGCTACAAGGCTGATTCTAGTTTTTGGAAGCACAAGAAAGCAAAAGAATATTTCTTTTGTTTAGTAATTATTGGAATCTGAAGGATTTTATAAGATCGGGACTCAATTTGGAAAACTTCTATCACTACACCAGGAACCAGTTTGAAGTTTGGAATGAACATTTTCTCCTACCGGAATCTGTTCCCAATAATGAGATATCGCTCAGAACCGCAGCAAAGAATTCATCTTCGGCTAGCGGTCAGGGATTTTTGTTTTGCAGATGCACTGCTGCAAAATGTCAAAACGGCAGATGCAAATGCAGAATGACCAAACGACTTTGTACCAGCAAGTACCATAACAGTAACCCTTGTAGGTACCAATAAAAACTAAAAAGTGTTTTTTGTTTAAGTTGAATTTTTAGTTGTGTGTGTATGTATGTTCAGGAGGTTCAGGAGGAAGGTGTTAATCGCTGCTGAGGCCTCAAGTGGGCCCATTGCAGACTACTCCGGGGAAGGTTTTTACATACTGGAAGCCATGAAGTAAATTTTTAGTTGGTAAAAGAATCCTATTTGGTATTGTCTTGCAAAGCGCAGATTTTTTCTGGTTTTGATTTGTTACTGGGATAAGATTCCAGTTGTTTACATTGAAAAAAGCTGTTGTCATGTACAAATATTGTGCTATGCTATGCTGCATTGAGTGACACACCCGATTTTAGTTAGATGCAAAATAATCATGCACATTTGCTAGGCAGTGGAGAAAAGGGCTGACTTCGCCTAGCCAGTTCCCAACTGTGTAAAATGACTAGAGATGTTAGCCAGTTTGCAAACTGGCTAAGTTTCCATATTGGCACTAACATATATATGTATATATATATAACCTACTTACTCAGAATCAGAAATGAAATTGAGTGAGAACCGGCCTATGCCTAGAATGTAAGGCAGGACATTGGGCTAGTCCAAATATTAGTTTAGACCCAGTGGAGATGTGGAGATGTGGAGATGTGTGTAATGTTGAGGCAGGAGTAGGAAATGTCAACTGAGGACAGACATGGCCATGGCCAAGCTCTGGTCCACTTTGGGTTGGGAGATGATGATAACCTCATGTTCAAGTTCATGGACCAATTGGAAACAGATTGGCGCTTGACAGACAGGACCAGATCCTCTTCCTCAGCCCAAATTACACAGAATTTAAGTTATGAGAATAAAAAGATAGAAAATCCCAAAGAGATGTTGGAGGAAATTGAGACGTTGAAAGGATTGATTGGACGGTTGGGCCAAGTGCCTTTTTGCTTCGCTTCGTTTTCCGTTGATGTGTGGGAGAGGCGACTTGTTGTCTGGCTCTCTCAGCGACGCACTTGAGTCCAATCAAGCCTTCGGACCTTCTGACACTTGCTCAACGCTAATTATCACTAATCTTAGTGGAGTCCTGTTCCATAAGCGAATACTCAAGGAGAATGCGTACAGAAGCGTCTATCTGCTCAGATGAACCTTGGAGTCACATCTACATATGTACATACAGATGCAGAAATTAGAATCCTCAGATTGGACTCCAAGATTTATCAGGATCCGTTGGCCTTCTGTTGTGCAGAGCAGAAATCTTCCAACGGACATCGTATTGAGTCAGGAGGTTAAGTGTAAGATTGTGGGTTGGAGATAAATTCCTGAGTCTGAGTTGATAATTTCTTCACGAGCCAATTTAATTGTGCTGAACGAGGAGTGAACAAGGATTAATTCTGTCTTTCCCACGCCTTGAGTCCTAATTAGCTGAGGACGACGGAGTGAGTGAGGAGAGACTCTTGGGAGGCCAAAGAGGAGCATCAGAAACAGAAGAGACAACTAAAACTAAGGATCTGGTTGGGATTCGAATGGCTCCAAATCATCTCATTCCAAATCATGAGCCACACCAGATATAAATATTAAGCGTCCTGCACAAGATTTGGCGACGCGACAGTTCAGGTCTCCATTTCTACGTCTGTTCCCAGGACCTGTTCCTTCCCTGAGTCTCCTCGTAAATCAATTTCACTTTGTCATTAAATTAGGGATCTGATCAGATCAGACTTTAATTCCCAGGTTCTATGTACATGAGATGTCTTTTGTTCTGATCGAATGAGCGAAAATCCTTCTCATCCCACCTCCCACATGGCGGCACATGATTGGATCAATTAGTCATCCAGAATCCGAGCCTCTGATTAGGACTTGAGATGAGCATGTCAACTCCATAATCCCATAATACATATGTACATGTAGGAGGAAGGAATAATCCCAATAAATCAGATTCTGGACGACTTGTGTGGCTGAGGGCTGAGATCCAGTCTCAATTCTCAGGAACTGATCTCAGAACTCAGATGAGTCAAGTAGAAGCAGAAGCAGAATGACAGACTGTGTTTTGCCATTCCATTTTCAATTCCCAACTACTTATGGGATGAAATAGGGGTTGACATGAGGATTGGAGTGGAATTCCTGATTCGGAGCTCAGAATCCAAGTTCTGAGTTTGATTTGAGGAGAGAGAGAGGAGAAGCGGAGAAAGTCTGTTCCACTTTTAATAAGGGAGAAAGGAGAAAGGAAGAGAGGAGGATGGATGGAAGGATGATGGAAGGATGGAAGGGAAGATGGGTTCTGGGCTCAGAACCTTTTTGTTCCCTATGTGTCCCTTGTGGAAATTGGTTCTCAAATTATGTACCCTCCTCTCTCTCCTCGCTTCCAGCTCCAGCCTGCCCTGCCCAAGAAGACTGATCAGAAGAACTCGGGTCCGAAAGGCCATTTCCACTCACTCACAATACTGGATCACAACTCATTCATCAGATTCAGATCAAAACACGCATCTCAATCTATCACACAATCAAATCTCGGATCCTTCCACATCTCAACATTCCCTCATCTTCATCTCTCTCTCATCAACGGACTAGGACCTATTATCTGTCTCTCTACGTCTACCCCAACTCATAATCAAGAATGAGCAGAGAACTCCTCTTTTTACTCTAATTTAATAACCTCTTCTCCACACCTAAACTAATTTGGAACTCTTAATTTGTATTCGTGAACATGATAAGTAGTGTAATTAGTAAGTTTATTTATTTATTTTATTTATTAAATATCACTATTATAGTTAGTCCAAAATTTAGCATGGGACCGTCACAAATTGCACAACTTTTAAATTGTGTTTTTTTGGATAGAGGACCTTGAGGTGAGTAATAGTTGTTATTGCGCCGAATCGATTCATACATTTCTTAACGGTGAGGATGGGGTTCAAATTTTTTCAGAAATATCAATTTTCGTTCATGACGGGTCAGTGGTTGTCTCAACTGGGTCATACCATACACCAAAATGACGGACTCAATGAGACGAATCGAACCAAATATCGCACGACCTTATCGGACCTGCCTGGAAAAAGTTCTTGTTTTTCGATACAACCGCTCATGCGCCCTATTTGCTAAACCTGGCTATATTATACGTCAAAATGACGGGCTTGACGAGCAGAACAAAATGGTATGTCACATGGCACCCAAGGTCAAATTTGACCTTTGACCTCAAATTATGCCCCAGGCTAATTTTGGTCCAAACTTAGAAAATTGCATATTCTGAGAGTACTCCACCCACTAGAATATTACAAAAATAAACCGATCGATTTGAAGGTCATTAAGGGGGACAAGTTGAATTTCAGAGATATAAAATTAAGTACCATAATTAGTTGGTACAAGCGTATGAGCCCGAATGAATTACAACAATCAGTAAGCAGGCCATCATGTCTGTAATATGCAGCATTATATGCTGAAAATATAGATACCAAAAGGAGTAAATAGTGTATTTAGATCAAGATCAAAAATGGTAATACATTGAAAAAAATAACCTGACCGCATAAACGAGGATGAAAAAACCAGCGCGAAACGCTCATGCCGTGCCAAAAAATCATGTGGCGCCAAGCGCCACATGCAAGGCTGATCAGCGCTTGTTTATTTATATATTTATTTATATATTTATTTATATATTTATCTATATATTTATCTATTCAACCCCATAAAATGGGCAATTAGTGGTAAGTTGTATACATCAATGTATATAAAAAAATATCATACATACAATTTCTAACTTGTTTGTGATAATGATGGTAATTTGTAATTTGTAATTTGTAATTTACATATTTTAAGTTACGAAAAGTCCAAATGAGAATTATTTGTGAACTTTAAGCAAAATTGGAGTTTATTTGTTCTAACTGTAAATGTCAGTTTTGCTAATAATTCAGTTTGTATTTTGTATTTCTGAAATAAAAGGAAAAAATGGAAGATTAATTTGTGTATTTGAATTGAAACTGAATTAAATATAATTAAATTGGAGTTACATTTCATCCTGCCCACCTTTCACCCTTGAAACGTGAGAAATACAAGTTGAGAAGATCTGCATCCCTTCCCAATTTCCAATCACATTCTCATCCGAAAAGCCTAGATTTCAATTCTGATCTGATTTATGAGAATAAACAAAAATTCGAGTTTGCAGAGCTTGCGAAATAAGAACTGAAGGAACGTCAGATTGATCTGTTCGTATTTCGCATCATTGAGGAGATGAAGTAAATGTTTTGTATGAATTTATGTATGAAGACAGAGTGAAGCTACATACTACGCTACGTCTACATTGTTTTGAGTCCTGTCCTGAGATGAGAATGATGTGATGATGAGGTAATTCTGGTATGAATGAACCATTAGAGTCTCTGACTGAATGACTCAGTCAGAGGTTCAGAACTATTTGGACGGGTTCTGGTAAGTGAGAGGCTCTAGCCCATATGCAATCCATGCTAATCAAATCAGTTAAATTTAATAGGAACTACGTCTGGAGGTCAGAGTGAGGACCTAATTGGCTCCACCGACTCCATGACTCATCCTCTCCACCACATTCACGTTAGAGCATCTCGAGATTATAAGATGCTCAATGCTCATCTGTGTATCGGTTGTATGAAAGGAAGTGGAGCTCATCCGAATCTTTGTATGGATTGGAGCTGGAGCTCCAATGGACCCAGACTCCTCCTTCACATGTCACATGTCACATGAAGAGTAGGCCAGATATTTGGAAGACGGACCAAGTTGTTTGATTAGAATCCGGACCATTTGGTGGTTGATGGTTGGTCAAGTGACACCTGAGTCTGTTGTTTTGTGTTCGTGGACAAGTCATGAATTTCCAGATATGGACACAGATCCAGAATCAGAAGTCTCTTGTCTACTTCCCCATTACTACTTTGAGCCATCTCCTCATCTCCATGTCCTTCACAAGTCTTCCTTCCGAATAAGTACACGACTTCTTATCATTCAGAAGGAAGAAAAGGAGTCCAATAAATCTTCTCCCACCAATCAATCTCTCATTCTCACCTCTTCTCACTCCAGAAACAGGAGTCGGACTTGTGCAGGCAGAAACAAGGACAGGAATCAGAGGTTTCAGAAATGGAAATTATGTCACAAGCCCGTTCTGAGCTGAATTAATCAGACAAAGATGCTAGGTCGGCCAGAAAGGCTCTTTCGGATTCTGTACGAATTCAAACCCGAAATCTTGAGACCAATTACAACTTAGAGTATACAGTAAGTATACAATTGATCAGAGTTTGAAAGAAGGAGTGAGAGAAGTGTTGAGAGGAAACGGAGAAGCAATTAAGTAAGCCCAAGTCACGATCTACTCTTCTAATTTGTAATCTACAAATTGCTGGGATATTCTGGATCCAACTACATTCAAATTCTGTCTAATTACAACTTACAACCACTTACTCCGTTTGACACCTAGCTTTGATTCTCTCCTCTTCAATCACCTCTTTATCTACTTCCTCTGAGCCTTTGCAGAGTCAGACGTCTCATATTCTTGCATATAATTCTTTGTACGTTAAATTATTGGATCGGCTCAGAAAGAACTCCAGCACTGCAGCCAACCAGCATTTATGAACTACTCACTCGCCTCTGCTCTGCAGTCATTCATCATGTGTCCAGTTAGTTCAGACTCTCTGATGCAATTGTGACTTTAAAAGGATTTAATGACGCTTCCTTGGGCTTTCTTGCACAAAGCCACGTCCCACTTGTCTTCCACTCTTATTCAAATATCCAAATTGAGCAGAATCCACACATTTGGCCTGCAATTCTTTCGAAAGTTCCCCCAAAGAGCTGACTCGAGGTTCGAAGGGTTGAGTCAAACATATTTTGGAACAACCCTCGCGGGAAGGAGTGGGACCTTGTCGTTCCCACTACTGGCGAAAGCCTTACTGACAAATCTTCTATTCACTCAATTGACGAAAGGAACTTGCCGAGTAAGGTCCGATTTCACGACTTTTTTGGATTTTGTTGGTTTCAAAACAAAAATGAAGAATATTTCCCCATTTTTCGCCAGTAGTAAAGCAAATTCAAGATTTTATTCATTTGAAAGAGAATGTGGAACTTGAGTTTTTCGTCACTAACGTATTTTTATTTTCCCTTCCTTGCATGCCAAGAGATAAGGAAAAATGACTTGCGAAGATTAGAAAAATTGGGATTTATGATAAGATTATCTGGTAGCCATTTAGTATGCGGCCGGATCGCATACTGACTCAAAGTGTTTTTTGATTTAGACTATTTTTTTTTTTTGAATATTTTGACAAAATTTAGTAGATAAAACATAGTTTAGTACGCGATCCGCGTGGATCGCACACTAAATCAATATAGATTAATTCAGTATGCGGATCGCATACTAAATCCCTACGGACTATCTTTATTCTGAAAGTGGGAATACTATTGAAAGGAATTGAGAAGCCAACAGCCGAACTTGTTTTTCTGTAGATTTTTGGCCAGAGTCTGATTCTGTCTGTGCAGCAAAGTTAACAGTTCTTAAATCCATTATGGAGTTACAATACGTCAACTACAGTTTCCAGCTTTCCAGAAGCTTTTTTCACTATGTTACCTTCTTAAACGTACAATACGAACGAAGTACCATGAATAGAATTCAATGTTTCTAAAACAAATTATACCATTTCCTAAAATTACTCAACAAACTTTTTTCCCCAATACTGTTGTCAGTTGTCAATAAAGAATTTGTGGAAAACGAAAGGTGTTTCCTCGATTGACGGAAATTTGGCCTATAAACCTTCTTTTCGCCACTAAGGCCTTCGCCATTGGAACATATGGAGTTGTGCAGGAATAAAGACATCATTTCCTCATAATACTACGATTAAGACTGTGAGATGAGTAATGCGGTTGAGGCGTTTGAGAGATTAATTAGTTGTGCAGGTGCAGTATGAACTCCTTCTCAGGTTTTGGAGTGAGTGGTGGGATTTGGTGGGTAATAGATTGGGCTTAATGTTCTCTCACTCACTCTCTATTTTTTGGGGACTCTCAGGGTCAACGCAAGGCTCAATTCAGACCTTCGTTTTTGGCAGTTTTTGGAGAGGAGTCTTGGAGTGAGGAGAAAACAGAATTTAGAACCAGAACCTCACTACTTTCTAGTCTCTCGTACTCTAGACGCTGACAATTGATTATCCCAATTTCTGGGCTGAATAATTGATCATTTGAAACGCATTTGAAATCCATTTGGAGACCAGACGTAGGTCGTTTACTCAGAATTCTGTTCTCAGGTCCGAAGAATACCAACTCTTTGTTGGCACCAAATAGCTGTATAGGTTAGAGAACGGGCTTATGGCTTTATGTGAAGCTCAAAAAGTGCTTCTGCGAGGAGCAAGGATTCCAGTCACTATTTCATTTTTTAGTTGAAAGATAAGATGAGCTATACGGTATAGCAGAGCTGTTGGAAGGCGGAGCCAGTACAGTATTATATCGTACAGTATTACAGTATAGCCCCATCAATTCGCAGTCATAAGGCGTAGGATGGCTCTGTGGCTTGTAAAAGCAACTGTGAACCTCAGCACAGACTCTATTCATTACAGCTATTTGGTTGGCACTTCTCTCTTTCCTTCCTCCTTTCACTCACTTCTTTCTCTTTTCTTTTCTCCAATATTTCTCACTCCACTCAGCTATATGTAGAACCTTTCTCTGTTTGAACCTGGAAACGGATTTGGATTTTGTTGGAGATGCTTAGGATTTGAATGAGCTGAGTGGTTAGGATTAGCCATTAACATACCATTTGGAGGAACTTGGGGTCTGGAGCGGAAGTTGAGCCGAGAATGTCATGTGGGACAGTGACACTTCTGCGGAAAATCCTGGGTTTCCTCATCAAGTCCTCTTCCTGAGCCAGAAGACGAAGACTCTCCTTCCCACATCCCGTGTCCACGCTCTCGCTCTTCAGCATTCTCAACCTCCAACTTCCCACTTCACTTCCAACACTTCCACAACCCAATCTCCACTCAAGAATCAACTCTGGGTACTAAGTCACTTGTGGACCAAAGGTCATTCTCTCATCCCACTTGTCCCCAAGAGACCAGAACACTCTCCTCTCCCTCTTTCACAGCACCTCAGATCTCGTGTGGAGTGGAGTCAGAATTGGTGGAGTTGGAGCAGAAGACCTGTTTGGTGGGATGTCAGATGGACCTCTTACCTGAGCCAACTTCTTCCACGACCTCAGGATTTATGGACAAACTGAAGAGGAACCTTGGTCACTTCCAACAACTCAGCTGGTCCCAGATTCCAATTGGGAACTAGAGATTGAGCCAACCAAGATGGAGCAGAGAGACAGGTAGTGAGTCAGTTCAGTTCAGATATGGACACCTGGATGGAACAAACACTTGACGCATTCTGTTCCCTTGTCTTCCTGGAAGTCAAGAGACTTTGAATGCGTCAAGTCCTCTTCCTAGTTCTCCACTAGATCAGGATGCTCAGGAGAGATCCTGACCAAGAACCCTCCAAGCCCTTTGGCAGGAACGCACAATTAAGAAGCTGAGTGAGACACAGGTGTTTAGAGAGGATTGATTGGAAGCTGAGTTGGAGAGGTAGCAAGCTGGTTCCACTCATTTCCCTCCAATTAAGTCCAGAGCGTTTAACGGAAACTCACTCAACTCATCAATTCTCGAGATGAGGATTAGTCAGAGAGGAAGAGACAGGAATGCGGAGGGTTGGGTACCAAATGGGAAGTAGTGAGTAGTCCTATTGAACTACTATTCCAAGTACTTGGAGGCAAGAGGAAATTCCAAATTGACCCAAGAACCTGGAAATCAGCAGAGGGCTAAAACGACGAAACTTGTTTGGTTCGTTTTGTCAGTTTGGCCTGAAGGAACGTCGAGCCTCACGAGTCACGATCCTCATGCGCTCTACTTTATATTTGAGAACGTATTTGAGCTTAGCTGGGATGACTCTGTATGAATTTCCCATCCGAACTCTGATTTTCCTCTTATTACGTGACAGAATGAAATTAGGCCTAAATTACTCCTCCAGCCTTGTATGGGCAAGGGACAGACAGAATCCTCAACATTTGGATAACAATGGGTCGTCCAGATGAGACATGGACTTTTTGCATTTGTACCAATTTCCTCCCCATTTCAGAATCATGCACTCCAACCTCCAACAGATTAATTTCCTCCTCGTTCCAAATAATTATTCTTAAGCTCATGCAACTCATGCACTTCTTTTCAGCTTTTTCCACTAATTTTTCAAGGGTTACGGAAACGGACTAGAAATTAAGAGAAAAGAAAATCTAAAAATTAAGCTTATGAAACGAGAAAAGAGTAAATCCATCTGGTTAGTGTGATCGTATGTCTGTATAATCTGCCAATCCGTTCATTAGAAAATCCTCATTCGTAAATCAGACTGATGAGATCTGAGACCAAGACGTGAGTACTAAAACATTTATAATATAAAGAACTGTATCCAAATTAAAACCCACATTAAATCTAAATTTCGTTTAGTGAGATTTTGGACCGGTCTTGCTTAAAGAAGTTGAGGAAATAGTTTGGAGTGCACCAGATCCTGGAGGGCTTTTGGAAACGGCTCAAGTCCCTCGTCCCTTCGTCTTGACTTGGACTTATGGACGGAAAAACAGAACCGGTTTTTGAAATTGAAAATCCCGAAGGACGAGTCAGACATCGGAATTTAATGATTCTGCTCAACAAGACAAGTGACATTTACTATTGGCACTTATGGGCACTCGGGATTCTGCTCAATGGACCAATTAACATGAAATCTGGCTCTGAATGACCTTTTCCACACGAGACGCCAACAAGAATTTGTTTCTAGGACCAAGAGTTGTTGGAACAGGCATCTCTAATCTCAATCCAATGAACTCATGCATTCTCACTATTGTACTTAACCAACCATTGAAATATTCCTGAACAGACGTCGCGTCTGACTTAGCTAGAGCCTATGCCAACTCCTATTCAGACTCCAATTTGCCAATAGTTTTGCCAATACTTTTGGTCAATCCTGCTCCACTCAGTCTCCGTTCCAGAAAGGCTTCCCAATTCCAAACCTGGAACCAGCTCAGTTCTTCGTCCCACCACTTAGAACTTCAGAACACAAGTCGACAACAGAACTGGTCCACCAAACAATGAATGAACAAAGTTTTGAGCGAGAGTCCCGAATGTTTTGTCTGTTTCAGAACGACGTTGAGTTGAAGTAGTCTTGAATTGTTGAAGGAAGAGGCAGGATTCTGTTCGTGGCGAAGTGTGTTGGTCCTGAGAAGAGACTGAAGAGACTGAAGAGAGGAATGGGTTCTGAATCTGAATTAGGGAGATTGGTGGAGAGATGCTGTGGATGCATGCATGGATGCAGAGATCTTCTCAAAGCCCAAATTCATTCCGTCCCATCCATCGCCCAACAACCAACAACTGCAGAATGCAGAACAGACGAACAGATACACACACACACACACTCAGATCCACATCTCAGCAGATCCCTGCTGCATACTTCACCACAATTCTCTTTTTTATTCAACTCTTTTTGATTCAACCTCCTTCTTTTCATCTTTTTGGGTGAGGTTTTGGACCAATGCAAAAATCAACAGGCATTCCTGTGCAGGCAGATGCATTGGAAGTGGAAGTTGAGGACTTGTTGGTTGCAGAGTGAGCTGAACCCATGCCAGCCATGTACAGGGTGGCTCTCTACTTCCATCCAAGATCCGACCAAGAAGGAAGGAAGGGTGCTCTCCTCTTCCTTTCAATCTTCCTTCCAATATAATATGTCCAACAGTCCGATCGATCCCAATCCCAGATTGACGGACTATCCTCTGCTCACCCTGCATGTCTCCAAATGGATCAGTGGTATGTTCAATGTTTGTAGATCTGCAGAAGGAACTTCAGCTTGAAACCGTGAAACCACAGAAGAGAGCAGACTCAGCACTTGTCATTCTGCCAGCCAGGCAAATGGAACGCAGAAACAGAAATGAAAATAAGGCTACATATAATCACGTGTCAGGTGTGGACCATTTATTCATTCTCCTCATCTAATTTCCTCATCTGATCTCTGGATCAAATCCCATTTGTCAACCACTTGACACGACCCAACTGACTCCATTCCATTATTCGATGAAAAGAACTGGTTCTGAGTCTGAGTCACCCTGTAGGCAGAGAAGCCTCCTTCTACATACGGCGAAGAGGGCAAACTGTATAATTAAAATTCAATTTAGGTTTTCCGGAAATTAACACCGTTTATCGCTCCTCTTCTCGCCTCCGCTGCCTTAACCGTCTCTCATCTTCCATTCCATCATCCTCCTGCTTCCAATGACCAATTCTGGACGGACTAGAGCCGAAAACACGTCAGCAGATCCGAAATCCACATTTGAGAAGATCCGACTGTGGAGATGTGGACTTCTTTTGAGGACAGACGTTCTGGATTTGTGATCCGATATCCGATCACCTGGAACAGGAAGACTATTGGATATATGTAGAATCCTAATTCCTGTTGGACCCATCCCACAATCCCAATCCGTTCTACCTGAGCAGTCGAATCAGAGATGCAGTTTGCGGGGGTTCTTTGCTCGTGCATCTCTCATTATTAGTCATCTCCCAAACAATAGGAACTCAAGTGACTGACATGAAAGAAAATAAAGAGTGCTTGAGTCATGGACTCCATTTTGCATTTCTTCCCTTGAGTCATCTTCTTGGGCGCCAGTCTCAGATAGGCTCATGCCGCAATTTCTAAGTCAGTGATCAGTGATCATTGACGTAAACAGTGTTGTAAGGCGAACACAAAATGGCCGCAAAACCACATTCAAATCCCTTCCAGCTAAAATTCCAACTGAAGCTCTTTTCTGCAGATGAGTCTAATTTCCATTTTGGCTAAAATAGTCCAGATCTTCCCAGCTACACGAGTCTCGAGCCTGAGTCTGATCTGATCTGATCTGTGTCCTTCCTATGCAAGATGCACACAAACTGCTTCTTCTAGGTGGAATTGCTCGGAGCGAAGAAGCAGTTGGAGTCTTCCGCCCACTCCATGAACGAATTTCAATAGGATAGTCAAATAATCATAGTAATCAATTGAGTTGGAAGAGCTTGGGCCAGGAGACAACAGGCAACTCGACTCAATTCGAACAAAAGACAGACTCAGTTTCATTCATTCAACAGGTTTGTTCCATCATGTCGACTGGATTGAGGACTGAGGAGGAAGGAATCATTCAGGAAGCATGACTACAAAATACGAGTACCACTACTACTGCCAGCCAGGCCGTCGTGTAGAGAGCTTGAACATGGAACGTGATATGAAAGGATCCCAATAATCCTCTATCATATTCCATTCTAATCTCCAATCAATCAGAACTCCATTTGATCATCCACATATACAATGCATTAGAATGCATAATACAATACACATTTGCATTTTGATTGACAGATTACACCCAGTCAGCCGGATTCCGTCCAAACACTTATTAACCCTTCAAATCTTATTTGAGAAACGAGTCTTCTGCTCTGCTTGGAATTTGGAGACTTCTGAGTCCCTGTCCCTGTCCCATTGTGTCAATTGAGGACCAGAATAAGCCTTCTTGGCAGCAAAAGAGCCTCAACTGGGGACTGAGAATCAATAGAGCGAGCGCAGAATGAATCAATGACTCATGGGGCAGAATGGAAGAAGCCATGAGGACTTCTCAAGTGTTCAGGACGTTGGGCATGCAGAAGCAGATCTCCTCTTTCAATGTCACACGGAATTAATGACCAACTAATGACCACATTTACATGCAAAACGAGCATTTAAACTCAATCCTGATCTTGCTTCTATGTAATCCTAAGAAAATATCTCAGGCCCAAATTAAAAAGTAGCCAGTTAATTATAATTACAGGATGTGACAATTGAAGTTTGAGATATTTGGTATATTTGGTATTTGGACAGAGGAACTAGACAATATCTCTTGTACTATTTGCTTTAGTTCCAGGTCTGATTGACCCTGAATTCATTCATTCTGGTTGTCGACTGTCGACTGAAGAGCTCCACCCTCACTCAATTACTCAAACTATAAACCGCACCTTTCAATCTTACGCCATCATCCCTTCATTTCATTCATTTTCATTACCTCGTCCATTACGAGCATGCACTACATGTCTCCAGCTTCCCTTGTTCATATTCAAGGAATTTGTATGCCAACTCCTCCTGACTCACCCCGTACCTCAATTTCCCCCATTGTTCAGATTCGGTTGAATGGAAATCAAGCCCGTTGGATTCGAATTTGGGTTTAAATTCCCTCTTTCTTGTTGCTTGTATGCAGAATTGAAGGCTCTCATGACAACAGGACACAAGAACGAATTCTGTTATGCAAAGTAAACAATGGCGAACGGAAGACGAGGAAATCTAGAAACGAACAGAGTTTGTCAGTTGACTTTTGTACTTGGAATCGGTCAGACGTTCAAGTGATTTGCTCCTCAATCCCAATTAAGAACTTGTCATAAATTCGGATCTTGGAATCTTGGAATCAGGGAGTTTTCGTTATGGCACAAAACAAATGTCCCGCCATTTATCTGAGTGGGGATGAGTGCGGAGTGAAGGGAGATTGGACGACCAGGTCAGTTCCCTTACCCAGCATAAAATCTATCAACAAAGTGTCTCAATTTATAAAAAAAGAACTGGAAAACATTCCCTATTTAATTTCATCTGTCCAGAAAGACAAAGACTTGACTCTGTTCACAATGCTATTTGGCAAGTCTTGGTCGTGCTTTCACTTTACGAATCAATATTGATAATTGTGAAGAGAGGAGAACTGGCTGGATGGGATTGGGATGGGATTGGGATGGGATTGGGAATGGGGATTGAGATGAAAGTGACTCCTATTGATTTAACATGTCTTGTCTCCTAACGATAAAACAGTTTCTGTTCTCGCTCGTCAAGAAGACGAGAACTGGGATGTAGTGAGTAGTGAGTGTGAGAGGTGGAGGAGGTCAGGTTGATCTGTTGAGCCATGTTCACTAAGTACTTGTCTGGTTACACTGGTCACAGACGAGCAGAGCTGGTCAAGCCGCCACCCCGGTTCACATGTGAGGAATGGCATTTGGCTTCCAAGCTGACGCTGGAAGCAGCAGATGCGGAGCGACAGGCGTCCGAGTCCCTGCAGGCCGAGGCCATGCGAGTGTTCGAAGAGACGCACGAGGTGAGTGACCGGTCGGAAGACGAGGTGCAAAAAAAGTTCGCGGATCGTCTCAATGACGTCAAGCACTGGAGAGACGAGTTGGGACGGAAGTTTGCGGATATCAACAAGGAGGTGGATGCTCAGGCCATCTACAAACAACGGATTGAGAACACGCTCGCCACCTTGTGCCAAGTTCTGGTCAACGACTACGACATCATTGCCATGAGGTGAGTCACCCTTTTGGTCACTCATCCATTAAGTCCCATTAAGACAAGGTCATCTGCTCTTCTAAACTTGCCTTCTTGCAGAGAGTGTCGAATCGGAGTTGACCTGGCTCATGACGAGCCGCATGCTCAGATGATCATGGAGATCAAGATGGCCAAAGGTGTTCAGGAAACCATTCATCGGACCCGAGAGTTCGTCGAGGAGCAAATGCGGCTTCTGCGAAAGGTTGCTTACAACCTGGACAAGGAATTACGGGACAAGGACGTCTCTCTGGAAATTGATGCCAAGGCCAAGGCACTCAACGTCCATCGTTCTGAAGTTCGTCGGCACTGTGACCTCTGCGTCATTGACTACAGGTGAAGCATGAGTCGAATCGGAACTCAACTCGTCCTGCCAACCAATCCAAATCCAAATGTAGGGTGTAGGGTATAGGGTATTGACCAATTCCACGCTCTCTTTCTGGTTCCAGCAACGTGGACGAGACGGAGTGGGAGGACTTCACACTGCGGAACAAGAACAACGCGGACAAGTGCATCAACGCTTCGATCCAGATGCGAACCAAAGTGGACAGCATCTTGCGTCAATCTGTGGAAGATATCCAACGTCAGCTCTGCAAAACGGACAGGGTGTTCCAGGACAATCTGAAGATGCTCGTGGCCATCAAGGAGAAATTCCAAGCTCAGCTCTCGGATGTAAGACATTCAATCTCTGTCCTCCTACCCACCAGCCTTTAAAGATCTCTTCTCTATGTCCCGTAGTTTTGACCCAGTCAACATGTTCAGATCTGTCTTCTCTTTTCAGATCGGTATTCAGGTTCGTAACATGGAAGCGACTATCTGCAAATTGAGCAAAGCTTTCGAGGAGAAGAAAGGAGCCGTGGCTCTGGCCGAAACCCGAATCAGTCTCCGTGGACAACGACCCAACTTGGAACTGGTCAAGTGAGTTGTTGACCTATCTCTAGTCTCATCTGATCTCTAGTCTGTTAACGTCTACTAACGCCCTCTCTTTTGTGACCAGAGATGCGGTTCAACGACGTCTCATCTTGGAGCTGCACGAGCTGAACGAGTCGATGGCCAAGCTGAACTCGAAGATTCTCCAGTCCCGCAACTCACTCAAGAATCTGCTCCGAACTCAGCTGGAAGTGGAAGATGCGATCAACATGAAGCTGAACACGATTGCCATTGACGAGACTCAGGTCATCCCGCTCCGCAAAACCATTCGAGTCCAAGAATATTAACCAACATAACAAGTCCAACCAACCAAATAGAATTTACTCAATTGTATTCACGCATTTCCCATCAAGTAATTGTACAAGTACAGAATTAATAAACTGAAACCATTTGATGATTGACATGTCACTTCTGATCGATGACCTTCTCATCTGTTGACGTACTTGAGAAGGAGTCTGCTCGACTCCTGACACCTTCCGTCCTTGGGTCGTTGGAACTTGGGACAGACAGTCCAGGTCCTGGTGAGGATGTATCTCTGGTTCGGCTTCAAGATGTGGTACCACCAGTGCCAGGACCCCTTCTCCACCTTCAACTGCGTCTCCTGGCCCACGTAGCAGTAGTCGGTCAGGGGTGAGTAGCAGGTCACGCGATGACCTCCACCGCAGGTCCGCCATCTCCGTGGACACACGTAGTACGTCCTGTTACTCTGGACCAACTGCTTGTCAAGCTCTTCTGGGTAAAGGTTTCCCACTCCTTTCTTCGTTTGTGTCAGGCATTCCTGGATGAGAGGGTCATAGCAATGACCTTGGCAGAGAAGACGTGGCTCACCCCGTCCACTCGGACCACAGCTCACTTCCTCAACCAAAGGATCTGGACCAAGAAGAGGAATTAGGAGATTGACATGCTCTAATGAGCTCAAATGACCCAGCAGTCAGTTGGAGTCTCAGCAATTCATTTGAGACTAACTGTGGACTTATTTACTTGCTGGAGAAAGAGAATCTCACCTGGAGCAGCGCTTCCCTGGAAGCAGTTCACGCAGATGCAGAAACCAAGTAAATACTGGAACCACATCACGTCCAACATTGGACTCCAACCAATTGACTGGAAGTGCAAAAGATGACTGACTCCAGTCCCAACATGTCTTCTCCTTATCAACTCGATTCTGATGACATGAAATTCCTGCTTAAATCTCTCATCGTCTACCAAATCGACTTGATTGCAAACTTCCAGAGGAATGTGCTATTACAATAACTCCTTGGCATTTAAGATCAAACGCTAAAAATGGATCTGGATAGGCTAGCATGACTGGATTACCAAAATGCGTGTTCAAGCTTTTTGAGAGAGACAGAGCATGAACAAAGCATCAGATCATTCCTTTTATCTGAAGTTACTACAATAAAAAAGAGTACAATAAAAGAGTAATATGATGAAAGAGTTGATCAGGCATGACGCCTGATGACTTTGAAGTTGAAACGGATCTTAACTAAGTCATTAAGTAACTTTGTTTCATTTGGTTTGGCCAAGCATGCAGAACTACTCTGTCTATGTATTGTATGTGGGCATACATACATAGATGCAGTTCCCAATAGTGGAGGCTGAGCTGGTGAGAGATGAGGAGTTTGCAGAGATGTGCCAATGTGCGATTTCCTGATTTAATGTTCGAGTTGACTCGTGAGGTGTTCTGAGCCTGAGCTTAATGGGCAATGAAGTTTGTCAATTGGGATCATATAAGGCATTCATTCCTCTGTCGGATGACTCATGCTACGTCCCAAGTATTCCTCTCCAATGACGTTCTGCTGCATACAAGATGAACACATGCCAACCTCCGGGTGATCGATCAGAAGCGGCCCACGCAAAGAAACTTCCAGAAACTGCTCTGTGTCTCAGCTTCCTTTCCAATAGAACCTTAATTCCATTCTGTACATTAAAGACTTGCTGAGCAATTAAAAAGCAAGGGACACATGTCAGGAGGATGACGAGAGTCTATTTCATGCCACAATCCGAGCTACTCTTCTGGCAGAACATCCACGTCGTCTCTCTTGCCTTGCCGTCGTGTGGAGTCTGAGCAAACAAAGGAAACTAATTGCACATTGTTGAGTTGTGAGAGAAGGCCGTTGGGATCAGATCTGAAATGATCTTCTTTGGTGCCAGTGGACTACGAGACGAAACTGCAAATTGAGTCGTTGACTACTGACTACTGATTTGATTACTCATGCAGTCCATGTCTCTTTCCATCCGTCTCCACCTTTCCACTCAATTCATCTCCACTCACTCACTTGTTGACGCCAGGAGTGGACAAATTAAATGCCAGACCAGAGAGAGCTATGCATTTCAACCAAGAGCGGGAAAACTCAATTTGAGCGTCTTTTGTCGTTTGTTTGGGTCGAATGCAGGAGAAGATTCCGAATAATGCAAAATAGATGCAGAGATTCCCTTTGCTTTATTGAATAATCCGATTTAGTAGTGGAAGCCAGTTGATGGGAAGATAGAGAAGAGAGGAATTACCTTATTTGTGTCCAGAAGGACTCGGTGAACCATGGAGAGACCAGGTGAGTAATTTAATTAGGTAGGTGATCCACTCAACACACGCACAACTGATCTTCACAATTCAGAACGTTTGGACAAGATTTGGGGTTGAAGAGGAGATAGAGTTCAGTTGGAATTGGAAATGATGCTGAAGACTGGAAGGACGAAGCTCAACTGATCCATCTTCACTCACCTCTTCCCACCACTTCTCCACTCCACTACTGATCTCTGCTTCGTGTGTCTGATGAGTGATGAGAATGATGAGTCAGAAGAAGAAGAAGTGGACAGAAATGGACCCAAAGCGGAAGCCAAAGCCAAGTAAACTAGTTTCTGAGCCCACTCAGAATCTCATTATGATCACTGTTTGTCCAGATGAGACGAAGACGGAAGGAGAGACCTCAGGTCCCTTTTGTATTTGTAATACGACCACTAAATCTCCGCTTATCTTCCCTTCTTCGGAAACAGACAGAGCTTAATCTTGTAAAGGAGGACTCTTTACTTGAACAGAAGTCCAGAGATCAGAGATCTTTCATGCTCATCTGTCATCTGACAGGTCCGTATACTGCTCGAATCAGAAAGTCGTCCAAGCACCACTGGAAACGAGAATCAGTCCCTTACCACATTTGCCCTGAGAGTAACAAAGATGGACTGGGTGGGCTTGTGCCAAAAGTCGCGTCACAAATCGGTCACTGGTCACCCTCTGTTTGAACCAAGAATGGAAATATGGACGGACCAAGGTCACAGGTCAAATGTGAGGGGATTGAACGAATGCCGGTTCAGTTTAGGACGTTTTTGGTGGACAGGTTGTTCCCGGATCTTGTTGCGTGGAGACTGGAAGCTGAACTGAAGCTTTAAGCTGAAAGCTTAGATGAGCTCTGTGTCTTCAGAAGGAAATGGGCAGAAGTGATGTGGAAAAAAGCCGTTTGGCACCCAGAAGAGACGGAGAGACGGAGAATGGGCAGAAGGAAAGACAAGGTCAAGTCCAAGACGCCTCATTCCGCCTATTCCCAGTCCCAGCATATATGTACATACATACATTATATGTATTTATGTCTATGCCTAATGGCTATGCATCATCTCCATCCATATGTCTAAACATCCATCCTCTGAGTAGCAGATTCTGCACAAGAACTTGGTCCAGCACCACCCCATCCGTCCACTCCGCTTGCTTCTGTCTCAAGAAGTGTGTAACACACTTTTGGCCAGAACGCGTGTTTGTGCCTCTCTCACTTCAATCTATGTACATCGTACATCTACACACTTTTTGCGCGGACTGGACCTCAGACAGAACTTCCCAAATCCCAATTCTTTCCTTCTCCAGATTCCACTCCCCTTTTATTTGATCAACGGTTTGGAAGTTGAGGTTAATTGGAGGAGCTTATTCAGACGAGTGAGTATACAACATATATGAAATACACGTCTGCACAATTCTGAGTTTGAAGCTGTAGTATTTGATGTCTGCCACGGTGTGTTCCCCAGATCATCAGTTCTAGTTTCGAATCACTTTGTAGCGCTGCTGGAAAGGAGTCCAATGTGCTTTGGAGAGAGCAGAGACCAAGGAATTTGGTATTTAGCCAATAACGAAATCCTGCTCCAAACTTCACAGAGGAGATCAGCTTGGCACTTTGGGATGCAGAAGGTGCCAGACATTGTGCATTGTGCTGAGCCTCTTTCAACATCGCTTCTCTGTCGTCGGTATGCAAATGGAAGTAAGCTGAGTAAAGTCCACAAATTCCCAAAGGAAAGTTCTGTTCTCTGGCCCCATCTAGCTCTCTGGACTATCAACTTGGGCTCACTTCAAAGATCTTTCCTTCTCATGCACCCAAGTAAATAGTAAATGAGCGGACCAAGGATCAAAAATGCAAAATGCAATTTCACTTCTAAAGGTAATTTGTCCAAGCCCACAACTGAGTAATTGACATGAATCTAAGGTGATAACTTGAACCATTGGAAGGAAATTGGCAGCTCTCTGGCTGTGTCAGTCGTTCTTGGAACGACTCAAGCTACGATTCTTTCCAAAGTTGACTGATTTACTCCTTTGAACCAATTCGTTTAGTATTGGGGAGATTGGATCGTGTCGTGATGCACGAATAGCTTGGATCATGATCATTCCAACTTCAACTTGTTAACTACTATCATATTTCAACTCCAAATCCAACCAATTATTCAGTTGTGCATAAATGCATTTTATGTAGGAGTACATAGTACCTGGAATCACAGGAATACAAAAATAGGATTTACATCTTGGCTTCATCAACCTTTCTTCTCGCCATCTCGTTAAAATAATTAGCATGTCCCTGTTCGTAGCCAAAGGAGAGGAAAGCGTCAAATCGAACATGAAATGAATTCTCATATTCATATTTTTTGGATGCGAAATGAAACAGATTTTGTTCAACCAAATCACACTTCTTGATTGTCTATTGGGATTTATTGCATCACTTCTACAAAATCTTTTTTAAATCACACTTTTTGGTTGGGTGCATTGTGATTGTGACTTGTGATTTAAGATTTCTTGATTTGTCTTCACAGATTATGAACGACAAATCCTGTTGGTTCGTTTGTTTCTGAATGTGCCTTCTTTCCAGATAGATTCTCATTGAAATTCTGATTCAATAGTAGTGCTAATTTACCGTCTGTCTGTCGTTTGTACAGCTATACTCAGCTACTGGATTTCAAAGATGGGCAAAATACATGTGTTTGGAAAATACTGGATTTAAAATACGTATTTTAAATACAAGATTTTAAGAATATTGTATTTTGTACTTTGTATTTTGAGCACACAATTGATAAAAATACATGCATATTTTACTCGAAAATATAAGAAAAACATGGAAAGTACACGTGCGGCAGTTAAAAATAATTAAGAATTTTACATTTTCCTTAGTTGGATTTAAGAGTCTCTTAAATTTTTTGCCTGTCCATAGCGTCGTACTTTGCCTCCTGAACCTTTGATCTCGTATTTCAAAATTTGAAACAGGAATGAGGACAATGTCGTTAAAGGAACTCGTGTTGTTTCCGAAGCAACAAAATATGGTAGTTGATTCGAAGCATGGATAAGACTAGTCGTATATTCGAGTGTCAGGTGGCAGGTCAATGCCAACTGAACAACTCAAGTTGATTTACTATATTAATCACATTGATAATGCAACTTGAAGGTCACACACGCTGTTCTCCCAAAAGATGATATTTTTATAGGAGGACCAGCAAAAACTAAGCAAAAGTCTCCGAAATGTGAACGATTAAGTTGAATAACATTTGCAAATTTCTTCCTATTCAAACTCAACACTTAGCAACTTAATAAGCAAAGCATTTGGAGATTGGATAAAGCAACTTTTCAGGAAATGTTTTTTGTATTTAGTATTTTAAGGATTTGAAAAGTGAATTTTGGACTATTTGTATAGAAGTATTTTGAAATTTGTATTGTATTTTCCAAATTCCTAATTTGTGCCAAAATACATGGATTTTGTAAATATTTTCACTAGTATTTGCTTATCTATGCTGGATTTCCAAAGATTCACTCCAGAGTTCAGCCGGATGCAATTAAATAATGTTCTGTCGCAAATCTGAAGTGAAGAGATGTTGTTCATTGAAGATCAGAGACACAGATCACATGACCCATCAATCACCCATCCCATTCTCTGATTCAACGCTCATCCCCACACTTCTCTCACTTTGTCTCCCTTATTGTCCTAAGGATCGTTGGGCAATGTCAGAGCAGCCAGCCCAGAGAGAAGAGAGAAGATCCTCATCTGATCAAGAAAATTACGTGTTCTGATGCTATCATCATCTCAATCCGTCAACTATAATCCTATTGTATTTTGCACGATATGTTATCTATTGAATCAATTATTTATCCACATCTGCACCTGACCATCACCAACTCAAATCTGCAGGCTTGGCACTTTTGTCTTCCCGTTATTCGGACACTGATTGCCCAGTTGGACTCTCTCTCTCAAACTGAACAGTTGGGTTTGCTTACCTTGAGCATCTGGAGATCCAGATGGTTGTTGTTGGAAAGGCAGATCTGTTCGTCCAGCTCTTCCTGTTGCGGGAAGAAGTGTTCGGACGGGAGGTCATGGTGCGTGAAGTGGTTGAGGTCGTAAGAACAGGAGTTGCCCATTCTGAGGCTGGACGGATGAGGTTGAGACGGAAGCTGGTTGATGGCGTCGAGGGAGCGGGTGTTGGCGGAGGAGGTCTTGGAACACGACTCCTTGTCACCGAACAGAGCCAAGGTCAGGAGCTGGATTTGCGGAGACGGACTTCGGGACGACGGGCCTTTAGTCCGTTTGGGTGACCCCAAGACTTCCGTCTTGTTCTTCCGCCAGCACGACATTCATAAACTCGATTCACACAAGGTTCAGTGGACTTCTGCTAACACAAATGGCGACAAATGGAGGAGATCCAATATTTTGTGTCAAAACATCGCACGATGCACATATCGAATATGTAAACGTTGGAAGGATGGAGTATCGGTTATTCTAATCATCTCTAAATTATTCCAGAAAGAACATGACGAGCCAACTTTTGAAGTTTATAAATCTTAGAATCGGGAATCAAAACAAAAATAAGGAAAGGCTTCTAGAACCGAAGTTTCGGGTTTTCGGCTCTTAATTCTAAAATTTTTGCGGATTTCCAGCCTTGAATTTTGAAATATGAATTGAGAAGGAAACACGAAACACACAAATTGGGAGAAATGGCGGAACAACTTCGGATATTCTTGTGGTTCTTTTGAAATATTCGCCTTTCTGCTCTTACTCTAATTGTCTAGTTTTTAAACAGACTTCAAAGAGCATTTTTAGCTTTCGACTATCTACCACCTTGGGAAATGGTAAAAACCGTGAGCCGGAAATCAATGCGATGTTTTGACGCACCTACGCAAGTTTGTTTTGAGGATGATAGTTGGAGAGATTGTTGTGAGCACGTGTCCGCTTCCAAAGCTCTTGAGCATCCAGACGTCCGACGTGTCGAGAAGAACGGACTGAAATGGGAAAAGACGGGATCCCAATCCCAACTTGGTATCTTCGATCTGACTCGGAGTCCTGCTATCTGCTTGGCCACTTCCAGTTCTGTCCAAATGCTCAATTAAAGATTAAAGAGGTGGACGGTTGTTGGAAGGTGCTGTGAGGACACTAGAAGGAGGAATGAAGTGGTTTACAACAAAAGAAGCCAGCAAGTAAGCAGAGAAGAGTGTGCGAAAAAAAGATGCTAATACTTGCTAAAAGGGATTGTCAGTTTGTGGTTGATGTCATCCTCCACATTTGATGAGCTCGAGTCTTGCTCACATGCTGCCATTATGTAATCAACAGACTCACCATTCTATGCATCTACTCCTATTTCTATTGTATGTATGGATTTCTAGTCTCTTCTTACCGCAATACGAATAGCACCTAATTGGAACCTTAGGAACTTAGTCTTTTGCATGAGAAATTACCCTATTTACACACTTGGTGACATTTTCTGCTGTCCTACGACCACTTTAGATCTTAGTCTCCTTACACACTTAAAATGTAGCTCCATAGGTCTTCCGGCCAAGTTTTTGATTGGTAAGTAAAGTATCCTATTTCGTGATTGTGATCTGTCTATGAAAGATGGAAGTTGATGACGAATAAATAATTCAGGCATGCAGATAAATTAGAGAGAAGCCACTTCAATACTATGTACATACGATACATTTGAATCGAAGCATTAAAAGCATTTTGTCTGATCCTAAAATAAAACATTGTTTTGGAGAAACATCAAAGTCTGTGCCTGTTGGAAGTGAAGGAATTGCTGTACTACTCTAATCTTGATTACTTGTACAGACCTTTTGTCTGCATACATGCTGAGTCTTGAGTCGGTGAGGTGATCCGAGATGAAGATGGAAGATTTAGACGGAGTAACTACATACTATGTATGTCCTACTAGTGGTTGAATTGAAAGTTGAAACAGAAAGCGTGTACACAAGCAAGACCCACAAGTAAGCTTCATACATTAAATTTTAATCTGAAATATGCAATTGAAAGTACATAAAGATCCTAACGATTTAAGCCACGATGCACATGATGGCCACATCCCAGCCTTCGTATGTTCAACTTGCCCGTTGGCTTACTTCATCTGTAGTTAGTTAACCAAGTGCTTGTATGAATTACAGCTTTTGTATTGTAAGGAATGATTCGGATGCAGGAAAATAATTGGAGAAGGATTCGTCCATTTGGAACAATCACCCCTCTCACGTGACACGTCACAGCTCCAGTTGTTTTTTATCAGCAGCGATCAGCGATACTTTTATTTTCAAAATATTGCCAAATATTAAATACAGTATATGCAGAATTAAGAAGGTTAGGATGACGATCCCATATTCTGATTTCCTAGAATTTGGTGTGGAGTGGCCTACTGGTTTGACCTTGGACTTCAACAAAAGTCCCACTCCTGATCCTCTCCTAGTGCTACACTACATACAACAAATGTGTACATAGAACTGCAGAATGCTGGATTCCGAATTCATGTTTTCTCATCTTGTTAAGTGGACAAAGTAATTCATATTCAAATGTCAAGCCACTAATTCGTGGTGAGAATGCAGAGACGCGAACACTGTCTGCTCAAGCCTCAGATTCGCAATGAAATTGCTCTGCAGTTTACACACACAGTAGTGACTTTGCATGGCAATGGAGTAAGTAGCCGGTTTTAGTTTTTAGTGGCGAAATCGTTAGTGGCGAAATGGTCATACTGTATTATATTTAGCCACTTCTGTAACTCCTACAATTGACTCTATGTGTTTTCGCCACCCATGCAAAAAGGAGAAATGTATAAATATTAGCTCAACTCACACCAGCTTTCATAGAATTTTTTTTCATAGAACTATGACATCATAGAAATGTGGCGCGAGCGGGA
>JAQFYU010000114.1:0-33946 GCA_034694905.1 Ceratophysella granulata | reverse complement strand
CTTAATGGGGCCAAAATGAAAACTTGAGGTTTTGTCAACACAGATAAACAAGACAGATTCGAACTTTGGCGCGAGTTTTGCGGGATGCGTGCGTAAATCTGCGAAGGGTGTGTTCACGCCATATTTCGCAACTTTGCGAAATTGGCGGTTGGGAAGGTTGCGCAAAGCTGAAGTGAAAACCCTTAATGTGTGTACTGCAGCTGTATTGGCAAACATTTTCCATACACATGACTACCCGCAAATAGATAATATCGGCAATACGAAGTAATATGAACATCTGGAGGACCAAATTCTAAGGTTCTCACAGTAAAGCCCTCCTCCTTTTAACCTTCGCTCAAAGTCAGGCGATGACTTCTACCCGAATCCGAGAGTGCAAAAAAACATTAAGACCCAATTCGTTCTACCTGTTAAAATATTAAGTATCTTTTTCCGTTTCCTTTGTACTTTGCATATTGCATTACTTAGAGGTGAGAATGTCAGAAGGGCTAGAAACCTTGGAGTTTTAGATGGATAATGCATAGTACAGGAATTTGCATATGAGATGAGAGGCCACGCCTTTTTCTTCCTAATGGACTTCAATAATAAGATAATACTTAGAAACTAACTCACGGCTAGTCAAACATGAAAGAGCTCCAATCAGAGGTACATGGACGTGACCCTTTGAAATTACAAATTACTAATTCATAGTAATAATCTTATTACTTCACATTACTGTAAGACAGAATACAGTACAGTGTGCTTAAAACCTTCGAATTACATAATGTGCATCGTGTGTATTATAATTATCACATAATTATGGACGATCAATTCCGTGCTACATTTCTCATTCACACTGCATTCTTGGGTCTCTGACTTTCCAACTTCTTCCGTAAACCCAAGATTTGTTAGTCAATTATTTGAGAATCAAGAGAACGAGGGATGTTTCAGAAACTGTGAATGGCATAAATTGCAACATTTCAAGATGCATTTTCAAACTCTCGACCAAATTCAAAACTGTCATCACAAACTCAAGATTTAAACCAAAAATGGCATCAAAATTTCAACCTCTATATCAAAAACTGTTCAGTATTTCAAACTACCAACTTTTCAAACTGTCATCGAAATTTTAAACTCTTAACCAAACAATGTTTCATTAAAATTCAAATTCCCGGCCCGAACTGTCATCAAAATTTTAAAATCTTGACCAAATTTCAAACTCTCCACCCTAACAACCATCAAAATTCCAATATCTAGATAAAATTTCAACTCCCTATACACAAACTGTCATCAAAATTTCAAAATCTAGACCAAATTTCAAACTCTCCACCCTAAACACCCATCAAAATTTCAAAATCTAGATAAAATCCCGACACAAACCGTCATCAAAATTTCAACATAAATAACTTACAAACTCCCAAACGCTGTATTTCAAAATTTTTCTCAAATTACCTACCAAATTTCAAACGTTCATCAAAATCTCAAACTGGTGCTCTATAAAATTAATGTTTAATTAATTAATTAATATTTTTTCTACATATTTCACCGAACTTAACATTTTGCGTATGTAAAATGGGATAAATACATTTGAAACTATCCTCGATTTAGCAAACCGGATGAGTTACAACTCAGCAGTGGTATGGAGTATGTTGCTGTTCATGAACTGAATGAAATTAATCAGAGATTGAAAGCTCCCTATGCATGTCAGTGTAAATTATATAGATCCTCACACGAGCATATCAGATGTCAGATCCCAGTGTTTACCTAATAATTGTTTTGATTCATGATCCACCTCATCGATCATTTCTGACTGTTGAGTGTCTTTGAAAAATTGAAAGTGAGATGATTTATTGCCACATGAGGTTGGACGATCTTGTAAAATCAGGATCACAAACTACAGTAATCTCCACTAGACCTTACACAATTGCTCTAGTGGACTTGAAAATAAATACCATGCTCCTAGACCAGACAAACCTATTTGCACGAAAAATTACACAAAAAAAACAGGTTCAGCCTTGTTCCTGTCAAACAAACGGTATAGAGGCACACTGATTCCTGGGAACAGTAAACATTTTTGCTTCATTTCAGTTTTACTAAAAATTACCATCCTTGACGCCCGTGTGGTTATCCAAAACATTTCCGTAGAGTTCATTTTTGGCAGGTGCGGTACTTGGTTATGCCCTCGGGGTATGGACCAAACTACTTGTCTCAGGAGATGCTTATTTTTCAATTTTTGGATTGACGGTCCACACCCAACATTTAATTTTCGTAAAAAACACAATTACAAAATTAAAGGTTCATTTTTCTTCTGGGGCGCTGGAGTTGCTCCTCTTGGAAACGCTTCCGCAGAACTTAGCACAATTGAATTACTGAAAGTTAAATATATAATTAGATAAACATTATACATGTAACTATTTTTTCCGAATTTTTTCGTGATTTTTTTATTCATTTTAATCATTTCTCGATTTTTTAAACAGTAAATGCATAATTTAAAATTGCGTTGGCATGGGTAAATGGGCATAGCAACAGTAATCATAAAGTTAAATGAAGAATGATGTATTCTTACATCAATCTTTATATTTTCGTGATCCCTCCCACTCTATCCCCCAAACTCCCTCTTTCACACAACAACTTTTGTCAACACTGATACCAGCGACCAATTCCCTAGAAAATTTACCCTGTGCAATTCGTATATCTTATATTTCTGGATTCCGAGATGAAAAATGTTGATGGAGCTCAGATCCGTTACAAGTAGCAGTGGTTCCACTGTGATGGCAACGTAATACAATAATAGATAGGCTATTGAAATTTATATCTTCAAATTGCTATTATAACGAACCTCGAGACCAAGGCATTTTGTGATGAGGTGTACAAGAGATGACTACATACAATTGTACAACATACTGCACAATACTACCAATAATTGTAGCCCGATCATTTTACGAGTTCTTTGGCAAATTCAAAACACAGGCACAGCTCTGTGATGTCATATAATATCACTTATCACTGACCAATGGGCCTGCTAGTATTTTCTAATTTCGTCCCTTTCATTTCTACTGTTCTTAAGAAAATTCACCCAAGTAAGCAGAATTTTGACTTTAATTTTTGCATTATTAAATTTTTTAATTCATTTATTTATTTTACAAATTATAAAACTCACTAAAATCTGAAATAAACTGAGAATTTTTTAAAATCTCAAGCTCCGGTTCTTCAGAATAAACTGAATTGTTTTGAAAAGTTGGTAATTCGCATTAACCCTTGATGTCATTTTCCACCGCACTACCTATATACCATTCGTACGAAATGTCGAGCTAAAAGGAAGAGCCAGTCGGATGAGTTTTGGCGATGGAGAATGGAATAAAGTGCAGAAAGTACGATATTACCTACAAAATGGAATACTACGTCTTGTTCATGTCATAAACTTTGGACAGATGTGCCACCCCCTTAAGGTCTCCGAGACGGGTCACTCCTACTTCAATTTACGAACAATGCCTTATCTTCCAAACCCGTCCCATCACCAACATTCGTCAAAAACTGGAAAAAGACTTTTCACTCCCAAAGGTGTAACTCTCCACCGGTACTCCGCATACGTCAATGACTCTCGTTTTCTCAAATCCGCACTCGCTCGGCCAAAGTATTCCCTACTTTTGTTCAGGTACCTTAGCATACGCTAAACCATTTTCGATTATAGCCTCAAGGAAATCAGTTTTCTGCAGTAGCTTGTATTTCCTGGTAAAAATAAAAATAAAATGATTCGGGAGAAAGTGGAAAATTAAAAGGAAGTGAGGAATCATATCTGCGACGCATTAAATATTTTCCACTTTCACTCGACTACGTTTACTGATTCTTGCCTCCGCATCAGCGGAACAAATCAAATTGGGAAAAAATCGTGCTCAAGGCGTATAATCACACGAAACGCACATTATTATTAAATTGAGGTGATACTAGAATAGTGGATAGATAGATAGATTTTTGCTGTTTTACTGCATATTTTTCACTTTGAATATTTTATTTGATTTCTTTGCTATTCTAAAAAAAATTGACTATTTAAGGAAATATCTTGTTTTGAAATTTAAAAACTGTCGCACCTTGAGTTTAAATTATGTTTGATAACATCTGTTGCGTTTTTCGCAACTTGGATGATTGTATTTTCTACTAAGCATTTTTTTGAAAAATTGCATTGTTTTCGAAATTCAAATGGTAATTTAAACGGTTATTTTTTGTTTTTGCGTGAAAACTATTTCTACGGCATATTTGTTACATATTTGGGCAGTTTTTAGTGCATACGACCATTTCCTGACTAACGACGCTATAATAGTCGCCAAAAATATGACGTTTCCATGACAGAAATATTAATTTAAAGGTCATAGGTCGGGCATTAGCTGATATCGTCTTTCCAAAAAGTATCAATTACAATAGAACGTATTTTCTGGCTCTAATTTCAGAAACCCGAGACAATAGACGATCTCGTCAGATGTAATTGCTAAAACTTCCTTCTCAATCTGAATCCCGTATCTTCCAAATTCTTGTTTTCTCGTATAAAAAAGGTGTGTAGAACGGTGAAAGAGATTGAAAGGAAACCTGAGAACAATTAGCTTGGCCAGAGATTATGTGAACTCATGATTCATAAACCACGAAACTTTGCTTTATGAGATGAAGAGCAAAGGAGACAAGAACAAAAAAACTGGTGGAATGTCATATGTCATGCTCATCAGATCCCCTTTGTTTCTCGTTTCACAACATTTCATTCCCTCATTCTGTACAAACTAATGATTTTTTTTTCATTTTGTAAACTCTTACACCTTTTGTTCTTTCCTAATCGGAGGTTCAAAACGGTGTGTGGAGCATGACGTACGCATACCATGTAACTTCTCAGACATCAGCCAGATTCCACTTGACGAGAGTGATTTATGAGAATTTTAGTTTTAAGCAGTAGATTACGAAGCAGAAAACTGTTTAGACTTTACAGATGAACTTGACATTTTCTTGTTTCTCTTAAATTCTTGGAACGTTGGAACTTGTAACATGGACACAAGTACCACTCACGCCTGCCACACAAACCTCGTCTGATGGGCTTCACTGAAGACCACACTTCCTACTACAAATTACGACGCACTTTTAGTTTGTCAAATGAATAATTAAGTGGAAATGGGGAAGGAGGAGGGGTGACATTTTCTGCTTATAATGGCTACGACAAAATATGAACACAGATGAATTTTTTATATTACTCAAATTTCACTTTCTGATTCCTTGTAAATTTAAAACTAGGCTTTGTGAAGCTAATTTTGAGTTGCCAGGCCAGGATTAATAATCAATTAGGGCTTTGTGTGAATTGAATACGTGGTTTGATTATTAGTTCGAATACAGCGGAATTTACCATCATGCGTGTAACTGCGTCATGAGCTGCGCACCTCACACCTCACATGCTTCTGCGGATTTTTCATTGAAAATTGAAACCAATGATTGTTAACCAAAGTGTATCAAAAGATTGTACAGAGTGACAGCCAAAATCGTACAAAAGCTGTTAGATAGGCCCAATTAACATAAGTTTTGCAAAAATATAGCCAATAAATCGTGATTTTTTCGGAACATTCGAATTTCTGGACAATTCGTTTCCGAAATTATTCAACTTTTTTGAAGCAAAACTGCTAAATGTTGTTTTTTGCACTGGCTTTGTCGTGATAAAAAACTGCACATTTCCACTCATAACTCTATCGCTGAAAATAGTTTCAACCTTGTGCCAACTAGGATGTATCGTCCATTGTAATTCAGGGAAAATTTAACAAATTACATTGGTCTGTATACATTTTTTATAAATAGATGTCAGGATCGTTCATCCATGTAAATGTCACGCTAGTTGTAAATTTTTTTCAAAATGTCATTATATCAATTTAACAAAATAAAAAAAAGAATTTTAGACGGCGATTTTCTCGCCCACCCTGTATTCAGAATTACTGGGTTGATCTAAACCACATATAGTCGAAGTTGAAATTTGACGTAGGTCCTTCTGTTTCAATATTAATCAATCTGACTGATTGTATAAAATTAGCTACGTGTGTTACGACATTTAAGTGCGAAGTCGGATGGACTAGTCGCAATATATTAATTAAGAAATAGGTTATGCAAATAGAACATCAACTACGAGCAAGTACTGAGAATTTCAGGCTAATAATTTATATGTAGCTCTAAAATGCCCAATCTCAAAGCGGTAAGAATTTATGTCACAGCAATCAAGCAGAGTCGCCAAATCTATCTTCGTAAAGACAAAAATGCTTCTCATTCCAACATAACACATTTCTTTCATTAGATTTAGCATGTAGTTCTATTTAGTACAAATTACACATGCTTTTTTTTCACACTTCAATTTGTTCAAAAATTGATCCGTTGTTCACATCTCGGTTAATATCGCCGAAATCACATTATATTGTTGTTACTAAATCGGCTACAAGTATTTATTATGGGTGTTAAAGCTTAAATTAAAATCATGAATTTCATTCATTCAACATTCAACATTACAATCAGACAAGAACATAATTTAAGAAGTGCAAGCGCAAACACTTTGATTTTAATGAAGCACCACTTGTTGTTACATGCCATCTTGCCTAATAGTGACCAGCTACAATGAAATGAAAGACATGCCCACAGGCAGCCTTGAGCATTCTCAAATCAGAACGAGTCGTAAGACTTGCATTGCTGGATTGACACTTGTTGCAATTAAAATGTAAATATTCCCCAGTCATCAATTATACTTGACAGTGAGTCTGCTAATGTTTTCACAGAATTTTCAATTAAACTCACTTTTTTGACGGAAAATAGGTGGCACTGTCAAAGGGCAGGCATTGGTTCCATTATTTCTAAATCCTATGGTCATTAATTTTTTTTGCATGTCAATTAATTACATGGGGATAGTCCTAATAACGCTTTGAGCTAATCAGACTCATTTTTTCCGCTTTTAATGATCTCAACAAAAAATAAATCAGCGTCAGGATGAGTTTTGAATTCATTATTCATTCAATATACAAATTATCTTGAGGCGAGTCAGTTTATGTGCCATACTGTTACTACATACATACAACTTGTGAACATGCTATCTTCTCAACTCATGGAATCAATCACAGGACATTACGAATGGAAGGTAAACGGGATTTGGTAACATTTTACAACAATACGATGACTACACTTTTAACCTTGTCTCACTCCTTTCATTTGGAATATTGTTTGAACCGGAAAGATTTCCAAGCACGATTTATTCAGTCGCCTATATGTTGAACCGATTTCATGCCTCTGCATAATAGTAAAACATTCCTCCAAACAACCTTTTGTTTTTAGCTCTACATGAATGGACTCGGATTTAAGTAGAGGGGACTGTTATAATTTCCCTTCTGTTAATAGTGTTACACAGTACATAGATTGTTAGGTAGAAGGAACTTAATTCCTTGAGGTATTAATATTATAATCACTGTGACCAAACCGCTTCTCCAACGGGATATTTTGCATTTTTTCTAAATCTTAAATCTTTTCATGCTAAAATCTTATCCGAGCGAAAAAAAAAACTAATCCTTTCCCTCACCAACAACAACTCGTGATACGGATAAGTAGGGAGATGGGCAGTTCAAGAGAAAATCCCATTTTGAGACTTGATTTGTATCATCCAGATAGAATGATTAATTGATTAACGATTTGACTATTAAGAACACGGCGGGTTCACTGTAGTAAAACCTTCTCAATGCATTACCCCGATACGGATATATGTATCGTGGGTGCAGTTGGGTTTTCACATTGTTTTCATTTCCGCATTTTAAAAGGGTAGCCTTTGGCATAAGGAAGCTCAACTATAAGCTGTCTATACAAAGTTTCGTATTTTGGCACTTTGGAAGCTGGTTTTTCTGTTGTATCTATTTAGTCAACAATTTTTGTAGGTGTTTAGTTTTGGGCAATATTTTGTCTCGTCGAAAATTATTGCGGCTTCATTTTAATTCCAAGTTTTTGACTATTTATTGCGTGTTTTTTTTTCAATTAGACTGTTTGAATTCTCTACCAAAGAAGAGAGTTATATGTTGAATTTTTGACATGAATGCTGTTTTTTTTGCATATTATAGTCCATACTTCGACCGTTGTTATACGGTATCTACAGCCACCAGTATAATCAGGCTTGATTAGACTTGGAAAGGCTTGGTTCGATTTTTAAGGCTGCATTCGATTTTTTAAGCTACATTCGACTTTTAAGGCTGCATTCGATTTTTAAAGCTACATTCGACTTTTAAGGCTAGATTCAACTTTTTAATGCTAGATTCGATTTTAAAGCTAAATTCGATTTTATAAAGCTAAATTTCATTTTTAAGACTGGATTCGATTTTTAAGGCTAGATTCAACTTTTCAAAGCCAAATTCATTCGATGTGTTAATGCTAGATTCGATTTTTAAGGATTGATTCGACTCTTTAAGATTAGATTCGATTGCTTAAGGTTAGAATCGCTTTTTAAAGCTCTAGATACTAGCGATTTAATAACCCTCTATTTGACTTGTTAAGGCTAGATTTATTTGTTAAATGGAATTTAAAAATATATGCTGATAGAAACTTTGCGTAGGTCATAGCTAAACTAGGAAGCTCTCGCACCGCAAAAACCAGCTGCGTAAAATCAATGTATTTGTTTAATTTATTTGAAATTGTCCGATTTTAATTTTAAAATGTAAAGGCTTCCGTTCAGAATTTTAATAAATGCTAAGACTTTTCAAAATGTAGAAAAATTTACGAAGTTTCTTTTCTTTTGAATTGTCAAAATGTCCACAATTTTTTAAGGCTAGACTCGATTTGTTTTATGAAACTTGAAGATATCTGCTGATCTAAATTCTGCGCAACTCAAAATAAATAAAAAATCGCACCACGAAAAAAAAAATATAGAGTCAAGTATTTTTGCTTACGTTATTGGGGTCTGTGCAGTTTAAATTAAAATTGAAAAATGTTTAAATTCAAAATTGTAATAAATGCAAAGATTTTGTTCAAAATTCTGAAAGATTGACGAAGATTCATGTTTTGAAATTACCAAAATTTGTTTCACCCTGATACCTACGAGACTTCGAACTACTATATAAAATTACAATCTACATCTTTAAAAAGCAATCGAAAAGTATCTAGTTGCATACCAATCTGTTTCTCCATTTTTCTTTTTGAGATTAAGACAATGTACATTTCTCTTGCTGACTAGTGTTCTCAAATAGATGAGATAAGAACTAATTCAATGACACACGAACAGATCATTTTTCACATCTCCTTCCTTGTTTTCCACTATATTGCTCTGTTTGATCCTGAACATGAACCCTTCAAAACTTTACATTGTTCCGATGATGGAAGCTCCTTATTGTTTTCCTACCTTGTCCCATGTGTTACACAATAATTAACAGACGTCCGTGTGTTTCAAGTCCAAACCCACATGCGGAGTACAGAGCCGAGCCAGGAAGAGGTCCAAAGTGAATTATGAATAATGAACACGTTCAATTACCTTTTTGGACAAGGAGTGATTCGTATCGCCTGTTTTCGCCTCACAAACGGTCGTTTCAAAGACAAATTACTCTTCTTCCGCTCTGTAAATATTTCCATAGTGAACTGGAACTGAGCTCTGTTTACAGAATGTCGTTCGAACCAAATGAATCATTATACTCAAACTTGGAAGAAAGCACGAAGACGTCAATGTCATTGTCAACGTCAACTTGATGAATCTCAAAATTGTCTAACATTTGCAGCCAGTCAAATTGTATGCAATTTAACTCAAAATTCGAGAGCACGCTGTCCATGCAGATTGAAGGCTCGTGCCTTGTTGAAAATGTTTAGTTTTTTTTTTTGCACAAAAAAGGTGAAAGAATTTTGCCGACAATCCAAGTAAGTTGAACTTAATTATCTTCTCTCCTGATTTGATGATGTTGGATGGTCAACGTAGAGTTGCAGAGTGCTTCACGTCTCAACTTTCGGCCCAGCCCATTCGACCAAGCAAAAGGTGCTTCAGTCAAAGATTCGTAGCTTTAAAAGTCAGGCCTCGCTTTTGCCGAAAAGAAACATGTTTAAATTTTTTTTTCACCACTACTTTGGAGGAGCGTTAAGACCTATGAGCACGAAAAACCCCTTTTCGTCAGATTAGTGAGTCTGATTGAAGAGTGAAGATAGAATTGGTTGGTGGGAAGAAGGGTTTGAGATCTGCTGAGATGCGGACTTGGACTTTAGGCTGGGTTACCGTAAGAGACTCCGAGTCTCTGTTCTTGCATTTGGTCTAATGCTCTGGGCCAAGATCCTCCGTCTTCCCATCATCTCCACACGCTCTTACTTTGCATATTACATATATTTTTATTACTACACTTGTAATGTGTCTCTTGCCATGAGGCATCAACCACTTACACAAATTTTAGTAACAGGGAAAGGGCAGAGAGGATTAGTAATTTGCATGATAATGCTTGTACAAGGTAGAGAGGCCTCAAGTTTAGGCTCGAGTTCAACGTGGAAAAAGGTGAAAATTAATTGTTCCGTACTAAAGTGTCCGTAAGCCTTGGAGCTATGGCGAAAGGTGAGTTAAGATTACGAGAGATTTTTATTAAATTTAGAAACAGCGAAAAATTAGTGTTTTCTCTGAATCTTTAAACTTTTGAATAGACTGATGTCTTCGAAATTTCTTAAGGAGTGTTTGTACGAAGCATATGACAATGACAACGGGCAGAAGTAGCAGATACGATATCATCGCTCGAATTCAGAGTGCGAGTACCGTTCCAGGATTTAATGGGGAAAGATGTGATGGGATTTAGTAAAAGTGGGATTAACAAATTTGAAACCATTTCCCTATTATCCCATTAAATCACACTGTGATTTGATGGAATTTAATTTGGAAACAGGATTTTCCCATTAATATCCGTATTTTATCCCAATAAATCCGATCGAGTTTTTGGGATCTAATTTGGAAACAAGATTTTCGGTATTAAATCCTACTGTTGTGATTTGATGGGATATAAATTCGAAACAGGATTTTACCATTTAATATTTATTAAACCCCCCCCCCCCCTAAATCCCACTAATTTGATGGGATTTAATTTGGAAACACGGTTTTTCCGTAGTAAATCTCATTTAATCACACTGTGATTTCATATGACTTAATTTGGAAACATGTTTTCCCAACATTTCTATTAAATCCCATTAAATCCCACTAATTTGATGGGTTTTAATTTGGAAACACATTTTTCCGTAGTAAATCCCATTTAATCACACTTTGATTTGATTGAATTTAATTTAAAAGAATATGTTTTCCTAACATTCCTATTAAATCCCATTAAATCCCACTAGATTGATAGGATTTAAATTAGGTACACCATTTTCACACTAAATCCTTTAAACCCCATCAAATCACAAAACAAAGTTGAATTTTCCGTGACTCTTCTAAATTCTAATTTTTGTATTGCTTAATAATCAATTTCCTTTAAGTTGATATTGCTATAATGAAGAGATACGTTGGCTTTTCAACAATTGGGTGGGCGGGAATTTGTTTTTACTAAATTGTCTCTGTGGATGCTTCAAAATTTTGGCAAAAACCAAATCCTCAAGGAATTATGCCAACTTCACCTGAGTGGAATATTTGATTAATTGTTAAATTTGTTCCCGCTCATCGCCACCCAATGTAAATGAAAACCGAATCATACATGTTGGCTTTGTTCAATTCATGAATTAAAGGCGAGTTATTCATAACGCACTGCTTAATGCACTTGCAATTGACCAGAGAAAAGCGTTTGACGATTAGTGTAAAGCTGCATACTTGTTGAACCTGGGGAGTGTATTATTCGACAGGATTTTTCCGTTAAAACTGTTTTCTTTTACATAATTCATATCAGCTCTGATCTTTTATTACAACTGTGTATCAGTTGAAATACTTAACCAATCAAAGAGCAAATTTAAATGAGTACTATATCCGCATGCTCACAGATATGATCAAGAATTAAGGAAACTTGCAATAAACATTTAAATTGCAAATGTAAACTCATGTTTATAACTAAAAGTGCGTAATGTAATGGTAAGTATGTGTGGGTATAATTAATTTAATTCACGCTGAAGGATACAAGTCTTGAAGATAGTGCGTGGTTGCCAGGTTCACCACACTACTTTGCATAATCTGAATGGGTTCTAATTGACCTAAGCTCTGGTGAGAAAATGCAGAATAACCCGGAGGTCCAGTGAGACCAGTACTGAACCCGTTCCTTCTAACCATCTTTGGGCTCAGGATCAAAAATTAAGAAAAATGCGTAGAAATTATGTCTGACCAGTTTCCATTTCCTTATGATTGGACGAGGTCCAAGTAAACATGTAATCAGGTGTCTTTACATATCATAATTTGCACGTCGGGTGTGGACATATGTCGTAAGCTCAACCCAGGGCTAATGAAGAGTTCAACGAACGGATTATGCTTGCGACGACATAGACCAATGCTACATGGTCAAGGATTAAACCCCAAACCTTCTTGGGACTACAATATACTACCTTCCACTCCTCCACGTGATGCAAGAATTATGAATTGCAAACCAGTGCTAATTCATTAAATTCTACAAACAAACTCAGCCGAGTCACAATTATTCAATACTGGGATCCGAATTCTTGTGTACGTGTGAATTATGAATGAGTGTGCAAAGGGAAGGCTATGCTTTTTCGAATCATTTCTCAAAATTTGAGTGAGATTTAAGTGCTTAATTAACTTAATTACAATTGTATTCTTACAAAAAGTTTTCACACTTGAGCTATGCTAAAGTACGAATGTATGTAATAACATGTCAAATGTTCGAAGCATTTACACTTTTCTCATGTATTTGTTGGGGTTCGCTGTATTAAAAGTTACGAGCTAACTGTATGTGGTATTGGTTTTGTTGGGACGGCAAAAAGAACAATAACAACGGCGTGCTTCTGTTTTCATTTCATGATTATCCTTTGGTTTACTTTAGTATTAATATTACAAAAGTTTATGATTGGCATAGATGGGAACGTGAGTTGATATTAGGATGATGCATCATTTTAGAAGACGAGCATTCAATCAATAAACTGCACGTAACTTCTCAAGAGATATTTTAGCACTTTAATTTCATTTATTCTTTTTTCAGATCTACATCAAATTTTTGACTTTAAGAGGATGTAATGGGCTATATTAGCCCATTTGCATTTTGCGTTGCTAGTAATGAACGATTTCCACTGCCGCGCCGTGGTATCATAACTTAATTTTAAAATGCATATTTTTGCATACCTATTTTGAGGTTTCAGTTCGTATTTTCAAATTTTCTAATTTTGTCACATATTTAAAGGATACTTAACATTAATCCGCCTGACATTTAATTGAAAAATGCCGGTTTCACACTTGTTCGATAGATCGATCCTCAGCAAAGGTTGGCAAATTTCTACGCATTATACAAAATATTTGCGAAATCAGATTTTAATCAAACCTTTAGCACGAAAATTTTGCTTTTGTATCAATGTATTAATAATGATATTAAATGATAATTAATACTGATAATTAATAAATGATATTGCCTTTTTTGATTTCCTACAGGATTTTAATATCTTCCCAGCCAGCTTTCTTATTTTAAAGATTTAATCATCTGAATTTATGTTACTTATAAGTATATCATTCATATAAAAGACGCCAACTATACCGAATCGTAGTACAAATGCGTCTCGTGTATCGATGGGAATGTTTTTGTGTGCACAAAGCAAAACCTCAACTCAACTCAAGATATTTTTCAACAAAATCAAATTTTAATTTGAAAACCCGAAAGCGTAGGCGTTTTTTCCTCTCAATTTATGAATTTAGTAATTTTACCAATTCAACTACGTCAATCACGCTTTTACCAACTCAACCGGTTACCTACCCTTTCTGGGTAAAGTCCTAATAACGTGTTCCTCCTTGAATTCATCATTTTGGCGAGTGAGTTAATTAGTATTTTAGCACTAGCCAGACCAAATGAACTTCACCAATATATTTGCGTGTTGAGTCCACATTCACATTCATGTTGAAATTGAAAAGTATGGAGCTAAAGCCATTTGAACTGTATAAAAACGTGATGTTCCAAGTTCCAAGTTCCAACTCCCACTCCCAACCCCAACAACTATGAGCATGAGTCCGTTCCACGTGTACCAATTGTTAATCACCGTTAATTTTTCTCGTGTTCCTGTTGTTCACAAGAAGTAGGAGATGGAGGGTAGTGAATGCCGGAAAGGTAGTGAAGCTTGGAGGAAGTGAGCTTGGGAAGAAACAAACAACAAGGCAGGAATTGACAAAGAAAGTAGAGACAAGTTCAACCCACTCCAAAGCATCAACGTCAGGTCGAGCCAGAATTTAGAGTTGTGGGACTGAGCGGAAACTGGACATGTAGCCCTTTTTGAACTAAATCATCATAAAACGACTCAATATGAAATGACCTTGTTGCCTTATGCGAATTTAAATCATTCTTTAACACTGGACTCAAAATCCCGTTCCTTTTATCCCCTGACCTCTTCCATCCTCATAAATAACTAGCATTCTTCAATCTTTCCAACAACGCTTGGAACAAACTAACAAAAACTTGAGATAAGCTAACAGCATGAAACATTTCTCTTGAGATTTGAGATTTGAGATGAAAAAAAAAGTTGTGTTTCTTGGTGCTGCACTCATGATCATCAAGATGCGGCTGGTGGGGCTGGCAAGATCCATAGTTTTGTGTAGGCAAATGTAAAGGTGTTCGTTATTCCCTCTACGAGTGACGGAAGGAAGCCTCAGCACAATACAAAACCTTCTCCTTTGTTGTGTCTTCTATCTCTCAAAATGGCCTTGGTAATGGTTTCTTTTTGAATGCCTACTGCATCCCCTGTTCCTCGCCAGGTAGAGCTAAATTAGGCGTTCAAGAATCTCTCGCAGAGAAAATAATTATATCGCATTTCACATGCCATGTTAGTGTAAGACAGATCTTTTTTTTTTACTTTTTGAACTTATTAGTCAAAAATTGTCACCAAAGTAATGATAGAACTGACCATAATATGCAAGTGTTAACACTCCTGTTTTTATGGTAATCGGAACTCTAAATTGACCAATGTCCCATGTGTGCACAATGACTTTAAAATTATGCAAATTTCTTAAAATTCTTACCTATTTGTTTGCCTAGATTAAAATCCATAAATATATAATTTTCTGCATTACGATTTATCATATGCTCTGTCTAAAGCTGTGCCCTGTTCCAGGAATTTAGAATGTTTTCTAAACGTTGCAAATATTTTTATATACTATTTTTCGTTGCAAATAAAATAGCCATTTATGTATTAGCTAATCAGATTGTTTTAATTTATAAGATATTCCAATTTATAATGTATTTGTTATTCTTCCATTTACAAACACAACTGCATAAAGCAAATGAATCTTGTGTCGCGAATCGTTCGTGAACACGATTAGGCGTATTTAAACCCCGACCGGGGTAGCATTGTACTCAAATCTCGATGTAAATATTTTTTATGACTATTGAGCCTTCAAAATTGAAGATTTGCCAGTACTAAATTTCCAATACAAAATTGCCAGTAGGCTAAAATATACGTATTTCTCGTATATCCTTCTGGCATCTGCTGTACATACATATATCTACAACCTAACCTTACTTGACACTGTTGTTATGATGTAATCCCAATTATGAGACATGTCTATGTACCTCAGAATCAGAATATAAATTTGAAATCCATCAAGTTTGGATGAACAAATAAATAAATAAATACAAATTGGTGTTATTTCTCAATGAATTCGTTCTACTATGGACTCCCGCATACCTTCCAAATTCGGCTTGGGACATTATGATAATGCACTGTTAGGCTTTGACCTTTGACGCATATGATGCACCGCATACTTTGCTTGCCCTTTTAATTACCTTCACCTTAGTACCATATCCTCTAAGAAGGAGAGGGCCCTGGATGTATCCAAAAAATGCTGTTAAGTTCGTTCTCTAAAGAGACTGATTTTCTAAATCTCATTTCCCTTGGTGAAAGGGTCTGTCCTGCTGAGACATTTATTATTGTAATGTAGAACCAGCTTGCCGCCGCCATTCTGAGGTGAGGCCTTTTCCCTTAAATTCCTTATCCTTGGAGAAAGGGTCCTCAGTGGGTTTGGCTAGAAGCATTTTCTAAGCCTGTTTTTCGTCATTATCAAGGGGTAAGCCTCATATCCCTTGAATGAATGACATTTTAGAATTGCACTAATTGCTGTACCTTATCACTTATCTCACTTTGTCCTTTTTGAAAAGGGACGGACCCTTAAGTTCCATATCCCTTTGAACTTGGGCCTTGAGGCATACGGATATGGACCTAAAGGCCTGGGTCGTGCTCATTGGTACTGGTTGGCTGCTATGGTTTCCTTAACATGCATTCTACTCCTCAAAATGGCAGTAAAATCTTATCCTGGCCTTCACTAAAGTAGGTAATTTGGGGGAAAATTCAAAACGTGCCGGTGCAGACCAATACAGAAGAAATACATCAAAAATCCAAATCGACGCATTTTTATATGCAAGGACGATGCCCACTGTACGCATAAGATTTGATATTCTCGTTTATAACTTGAATCTACAGAATGCGAATTGAGAATTGAGCTGGTACAGATCCTGACATTGAACAACTCATAATCTATATTATTTTTTTTTATGTAAATGAGCCCATTACCGAATTAGTGAATTGTCAAGTCTTCCCTCTTCACTACGGAATTGAATAACCGGTAAGTCCACCTTCAACTGACGAGTCCACAGCCAGACAAACATAAAAACATAACATGCTTCATGCTTCCCGTAATATGCAAAAAACTATCTAATTTCCATACATTCCAGTTCAACCCGAAGACGGACTTTGAGGAAGGAAAGTGAAGACAAAAAATGAAAAACCAGATTTCAATACAATTTAATCGTCCTTACTACTTAATAAATACTTCCAGTTCAGTTCGAATTGGATTTTTTTTGCCAGAAAGTGCGTGTATTACTATGATTTGTGAATTAGATGTAGAAAACGACTTTAATCTTGTTTCACCTGACAGTAATGAGAAAATATAGAGTTCAGATCATAGTCATTATCTGTCATTAACCCGTACGAAATTTGATTTAGAGTGGAATTAGGCAAGCGGAGTAAATAATACAATACCAATCCCAATTTACTAATTATTTTGCATACACGTACACAACGTGTCCTTCCTCCTTACCTTACACGATTACATTTGAATATTTAAAGTCCGTTTTTTATCGATTGCGTAGTTTGTACAATATAGGTAATGGCCAGTAAGAACATGCCTCTCTGTACGATAAAAGCGGCTCACCGACAAATCTTCCGTTGTAACTATATTCCATCCAGTTCTTGTTACAGACTTGCTAAAATTAGATTTTGTGATTAGCCAGGTCAAATTTTAGCACTTAAACTCAAACTTCAACGATTAAACTCCAATTTTAGCGCTTAAACTCAAGCTTTAGCGCTTAAACTCAAAATTTCAAAAGTGAAACGCCGTCTAACTAGAACGACTTTAACGCACAAACCCGTCATCGTGTAAGTTGTATATTTAGAAACCCAAACATTAAGGATGAGGCCTTTTTCTGCACACAAATTGCAATGCACTTGAGGCCTTTTGAAACTAATGCTTTCTATATTTTCTAATTTTGCATTTCTTCAATCTCCACGATTCACTTACGTCAGCCATGTGTGCATGGTCTGGAATTAAATTTATCGAATGATGCATGTAGTGTTGCGTGTTGTATTTTTGTATATCGGATTTCTCTGCTAAGGTGCAGTATCTTGGTCAAAAATTTTAAACCCAGCATTTTTCAAGCATTGAAATTAAATTTCTACTGTTCCCACGGACAAAAATAACACCAAATTGTTGTAAACGACAAATTTTAAGATATATTAAGAACCACTTTTATGTGTAATTTTAAATGGACGGAAATTGTTGGTCTTCCATTGGGCTGTACAGGGATCTAGTGGAATTACAATTTGACGGAACATGTCTTGCATTTAGCACTTGTATTAACTGTTTCACGAGTGTGTGCTTTGTTGTCAAACAGAAGAAAGGAAGGAAGTAAAGTGGGAAAACGAGTAGGAATTAGACAAAAGAAAAGCATAATTTCATTATCAGCCAGAACAATTGCTGGTTGGAGGGTGGAAATGCTTTGAACTTGCCAATGTACAGTAATTACGGACTTTTATGCTCATTTCTTATTAAATACTTTAATTGTGTTCTGCTGAGTCAAAGAAACGACTTTTCATTCTAAACGAACCTAAGAAACACCTTCCATCCTGTTTCGTTTTTGTTCCATACTCTACATTATATCGTTCACAAAGTCAAGCATGCAATGTTCCTCTTAAGGCTACTAGGAGTGTGAGTTTCCTTAAGTCTTAGTATTTGTATCACTTGGAAGGCAATGGTTTTGAAATTTGATTTAATGAATTAAAATGAACAAAGCGCAATTTGAATATACAGCACAGAAATCTATCCCACAATTTTTTTAGACGTTCGACTGATGATCTCATGAAAAAATTTCGATCAATTGTTTGAATGGTTACTTCGGCTTATCCTAACTTTTCCGAAAGAGACCGTGGCTACCTTGTTCCTGTGAGACTTTTATTCTGCAAACTATTTCGTGCCCGTTGTAGTTAAAAATTGCACCTAGAATGGCATTCAGGTTCCAAGTTTCCGCTCCCCGCGTCATGCCTAAATATAATTACGGAGCGTTGACGTTTAGGACAAGGGAATGTGTGATTTAGAAGTCATTTATGTGTAAGCAATTATGAAAATTCGATATGGTCGATCGCCACCCGGTACTTACTGCCAAAATGCATTTCTAAGCTTGTCATACTGATTCATCAGAGCCAGGTGTGCCGGAACTAATAGTATTCCCTTAAATAGCCTGCACGTGAAAGTCGTATATTGAATTCGAATCGCAAATTACATTAAGGTAGTTTCGTTTTATGTATTTCTGGCTGGAGGAAAATATTTGGTTTGATTTGTTCTGTCGTGGTCAGTGGTGACTAAGATCATGTAAACTGATTTATGCAGATTGGCAGTGACGGCGTGCAACGCAGCGTAGAAATTGGAAGAATTGCTTACCAATTTCGAGCAAATTCATAATTTTGGCACAGTCGCCGATAATCAAAAATTCCGGTGGTATCTTCGAATAATTTACTGGCTTAAATGAGCACTTATTAATTTATTATTTTCCCTGCCTGTTGAATCTGAAGCCTGATGTCTGAACCTAATGCAAACTTTTTCATTTGAGAACCTTCAACTTTAACAGTTTTAGATTATAAAATTTTGTGGAATTATTTAACCACATAATAGAACTAAATAAGGCAAGATTTATTAGGTATTTCCTTTGATTTACTACAGATTTTGTGAAGATATTATCTTGTGCAAGACCATGCAACTCAAATCTTAGTCAGACATATTTGAACATAAATGAGTTTAGCACGGACTAATTTTTTGTCCCATAAAAACTTTTGGCCCGATTTAACACACATTTTCCCGCCACTGATTTTACTCACCTGAGAATACATTTTTTATTCATTTTTTAAATAAACAATTTAAGCAATAAAAACACGTTGTTTGGGCTAAAAATGTGTATAATGGCGGCCAAAAATGAGTACCATTGGACATGAGCTTGGTACATGTAAAGTGGTGTAGCTTTTGACTAGGGCCGACGCAGATACGGTTTACCAGTCGACTAGCCCTGTAGACCGACCATGTTTTCCCTGTAAGGCAGGTAAAATTAAAAGGATAATTCGTGATCGTTTCTATGTCTGCACGGAGCGAATGAGTAGCTGCCTTACTTTTGCGTCTCGACTAATTTCATACAAAATCACGGCGATATAATGATGAGTGGGTGCGGTTCGTTTGTGAGAATTGAAAAGCGGAGATGATCAAACGAGGATGGAATGTGAAACAGAGACTATGCTCAGCTTATGTAAAAAAAAGGGTTTCAATTCCGTGGTTTATTGAGCATGAAAATACTAACCCTGGTCCAAATTACGTTACGACCAGGGTAAGGAGTAATTAGATGGCTCAGAATCAGGGTGTGCTCCACCACTCGTGCACAGACTCAACCGGAACACTGGGCTACCATGGTCACCTGCAAACTTTCCTACATTTGAGCATTTGAAGTACAAAGTACAATAGTGGAAAATAGATTCTATTATCGATAGGATGAATCTTGTAAAAATCGTATGTGTTGTGGATTGCCTTAACAGCCTTAGCGGACTGCATGCTGCATGTGAAATATGCAGGCTGGATATTTGCGCAAACAAAATTTAACCCATTTTTTTACTTTTGAAGCTGTTCAAAGATCATTTTTGATATTTTCTTTAAATTAATTCAAAAATTAGTATTATGCTGACATTTGGCATGGAGAAATACAATAGTCCCCGCAGTTTAGTTTTAAACTTGGCGTGCTTAACCGCTACGTGGCGCTGTATGTTCCATGCTATGAAATGATGGAGTCAATTCAGGCTTTCTTAATTCTAAAATGTTTCCGGATTCCAAAAATTCTGTAATCGGTGCTTTCCGTTACAACATTGCTAGAGCGAGGCATGTCATGGCAACCGGCAACCTTATGAAATGCTGATTGAAATTAATTTTCCTTAGGATTATTGCTTTGAGATTTGAGAATGATACGAGATCACAACTTTGTTTTGACTGAATCGACCAACTAGTTCTAGATACAAGACATCCATTTTCATTTGTTACTGTAGATGGAAATAACCAGTTTGAACCTCCCACAAATTAAAGTTGCACAATACTACCAAATCTTACCTGATCAAATCCAATAATATAGTGAAAGTGTGTGGAGGCAAATCATACATATATTTACTGAATTTAGCGGAATTTAATATCGTCGGCATTCATGATATCTTACACAATGTGGTTCGTTTACGGTGTGATGGCCTATATGCACGTTGTAGTAAAATTCGAGTAAATGCCTGAATTTGGAATTTATCATTAAACAAAAAGCTTTTTGAATACAGAAAATTGAAATAAAATCGTCTTAATTTTCCCAAGTCTATTCGACCATGAAAAAAGCAAATTGATTAAGAGCATGCAGAAATTGTCAATCTTGGCTTACCTTTTCGAGGGTTTTCTCAGTAGCCGCATTGAGCTGACGAGGGACCACATGTTTGCAGTAATTTGAAAAATCCTTTGAAATGCTTTGTCAAATCTCCTTGGTTTGTTACATTTTCAGTTCACATACTTGATCAATCTTCAAAACGATTCCATGCAAGCTATTGTAACATATCATAAAACAATTAACACTGTCACAACTAAAGTAACTCTTCAGAATCCGGAATATTACACAGTAATTGGAGTTGGAGTCGGACAGTGGGTGTCAGTATCTGTGAAGATCTCTGAACTTGACAATAGTCCATGGAAGGATGATCCGTGGAATTTGATTGTTCTGTTTCCTTGGTTACTTCCTCTCTCCGTCGTCGGTCGTCTCTCTGAAATTGAGTCATTATTTACGCCAGATTAAGGAAAGAGGGATTATAACAATAAATTCACTTTTATTTTCACGCATTTCGCATCAGGAATTGTTTTGACTGTCATTCTCGTCTCTGGACCTTCTCTCAACCTGTCAACGTCAACTATGAAATCAGAAGAATTCTTACTTCCATGGCAAATCTCAGTCTAGCGCACTCTGCAAGGACTAATGTAGTTGAAAGGAATTCTGAATAGGCATAATGGCTACTCCTACACAATTCTCACTTTGACATTTACTACTGAATTTGAAGTTCCATAACCTGTCCGACGGCTTAGGGTGAGCTAATATCACATCACAATGCAATACTGGGGAATATCTCAAAAAGTCACCATAGAGAGTGTCAACTGTGCAGTCAAGTCGGTGACAGTGACCATGACAAGATTTGATTTTCAAGCATTGAGGAACCTTGTGTCAACATCCTCTGTGAAAATTTGTGTAAATCTATTTCAAGAACTCGTGCCTATTGTTATTCGATTAAGATTGAGACCATAGCATTATTCGCAATGAAATTCAAATATTTACGGATATTTAATGCTGACTAAGCCTGTGCTCTCCCACACGATTTGGGAATGACAATTCAAGTCTTTGGTAGGTTAAGTTTCAAAACGTGTGGAATGATAATTTGATTAGAGCTCTTACGTAAAAATATATTTTTCGGAAACTCTGCAGAACTTTTAACCGGTAAGAATACTGGTTTGGTTCCAATCATCATATCTACGAGGTGTAGTACATATTTCAAGGTTTTACTGCACATTTGCATATTCTGATGTGATTCTAATTTTTGTGCACATTTTGTAGTTTGAAATTATACTTTTGCTGCAGATTTTGACACTTTATAGGTCATTTCCAATTTTATATATTATTATTTCGTATTTTATATATAGTATTTTACTAGCTTTCTTCTCAATTTATTCTGCAATGATTAGTTCCTTGCAATATCTTGTTGTGGGATTTCAAAAAACATCCCAGCATAATTCGTAGTTAAAGGTTTTTGATATTTTTTATGTAAATGTAACTAGGCTGATCCTTTTTCAAATTTTCAAATTCTATTTCAAATCTTATCTTTTTAGAAAGTTTGAAGCGTATTTTTACATCAAATGTGTCTTTGCAACATAGTTTTGTGTAACTTTATGCAGTCATTGTTCTCAAAATCGATGGAAAAAATGAAGCATGTAGTGTCAATTGATATTACAATTCAAACTTTGAATTGAATCTTTGGCCTTAGAATTTCAAAGCCCAGGGTTGTCATTGAAACAATAATTGCTCAAGCTCGAGTATTTTGAGGATTTCCGCTGCAGATAAAGTCTCTCGATTTAGAAAAAAAGAAACAGAAAGATCACACATCACGCTGGTATGGATTAAAGATCTTAGCAACCGCGGCGGTAAGAATGGAAAAATAAAGCAAAATTGCGGCAATTGCGTATGCCTTTTTCGGCTTAAATGGCTAGGATCATGCCATATGTGATGTTAATCTTTACGTACTTCTTCTAAAATTTGAAAACATCTCAAATAAAATCTGACGAAATTCTGAAGCTTCATTCATTTTCATGCAAGTATTTTCAACACAATTAATTTAATTGTATCGAGGCTTTAATTCAGACTGTTTCCAGGATAAGGAAACAAGCATCCAGTATCATGCATCTTCATTATTTAAAACATCTTTGTCTACACAAGAAACTTTCTGAATTCATCTATTGAGTAAACAAACATTTTACGCTTGTCATAAAACAATAACTTAAAGCAGCATACTAACTATTAATTTTAAGCATAAATCAATGTACCTGCCATCAATAAGACACGTGCACTCATGTCAAATATTTATGACGTTATTAAAGGGCAACCGTTAACCCTTAATCTTATTGAAGATTGGCATCTAATTCGTAAATCCTCAATTTAACACGCGAGCATTGCCAATAATCCCACCCCAGCATTTCCCATTACCTTCTACAAGCCAAGGATTAACCCGGTTGCGAATTCTCAAAAGGAAAGCAAAAAGAAGCATAAAAAATCAAATCAAAGCTTAAGAGGCAGTATGAAGAAAAGCAGGGTGAATGCATTGAAGATTTTTTTTACCATTTTGAAAAAAAAGTGTAGTGTTTTATGGGATGGGATAAAGGAAACAACATGCAATCGAAATAATACTGCCTGAAATTTTTTCTTGTAGGAAACTCTGCCTGACTCAACATACTGTCGTCTGTCTCCCTCGTTAAAACTTCAACCATGCCACTTTTCCTGAATATCAGTACATCCTGTACTGAATCGAATGTCCGAATGTCCAACTTCCAACATTTTACAACACATGCAGCGTCTAATGTCCGAGAATTTCTTGTCTTGCCAAAATTGAAAAGCAGTTCCCACTGTGTTTGCAGTGTCACCCGTCACAATACAAAGCTACTGTACTTACTACGATTAGATTTACGTTTTTGCTTCTTTAGACATGTGATACAATGAATTATCGTTTTCTACGAAAAAAAACTGTCTGAAATTTATGTTTGATCAAAGTGAGGCATATGGCATTGACACTCAGCCTTATAGTAGACTTTACAACACAAAAGTGATAATTAATTGTTCCAATTTTTCATATTTTTGTTGTCGATTTATTGTAATTTTCCTAATAGCTGTTTTTCAAAGCAAGCTTCTGCAGTATTTATTTGTTTAATATATTTCCTATTATGTATATATTTATTACTATCTATTTATTTAATGCCAATATTTACTAATTTCTATAAATATAATGTCAATATCTACTACTACCTATTTATTTAATCTCAATATCTTATTATTCATTTATATACTTTAAATATTTATTTGTATATTTAAAGTCAATATTTAGTATATTTGTTTATTTATTTAATGTCAATAAGTATGTAGTATATTTATGCATTTATGCAATTAATGTAAATATATATTTTACTGTAATTTCCATATTTAATACTCCGTTGACACGGACGAAGAAGCCTAGAAACAGTAAGAATTGAGCGAAGCATGTGAAAATATTAACGCTTCTAACTTACACGTCTTAGCTTAGCTCAAGAGTAAATATCCACGCTAATTTTTATCTTTAAAAAAAGTATGAATTATGAAATACTGCATAGCTCAAGCATTTAAGCATTTTTAGAAACAACAGAGGCTTCACTGGAATCGAAATAGAATGCATTGCATTGTATAATCTTTTGCTTAAGTCAATACGTTTACCCACAGAACGGCAAACAACCAGTCAGTCACTATATAATTTGGGATTTGTTGATCCCAAAGATAATTTACTGAGACTGTTGGCTTAAGCTCTGATGATTTTTTTTTCGTACATTTTTACAGAAAAGTTGTCTGTTTTTCCCACTGTAAAGATATTCAAGGTTGGATGTGTAGATTGAGCTGTATGATAGAGTGCATTACTCACTGGTCTACTTTGTTGAGGTGAGCTCATTCAATTGTTAATACAAGCTCATGAGACTTGTCCAAAGTCATAATAATACTCAAGAGTTATAGTGTATTGTTGAACTTTATCTTCTCACACTTGTTTAATCATGAAAAGTGAAGTAGGATTAAGCTGAGCATTAAGTTTACTAGCAAATCACATGAAAACAACCTACACGGTTGAACACATGCCGTCTGACACCTTCTACCAATTTTGAAACGAAGAAAAATAATGTTGGAATAATGTGAACTGTGAACTGAACCCACCCACATCAGAAAGCAGACTACATTAGTCCTGTATTAATTCCTCTCATCTCAAACTTGGGCTTCACTTGTTTTCTTGAACTATTTTCCAAATATTACGTAATTTTGAAGTTGAACTGGTGTGAGTTCAGGTGATTGATGTAACTTGAGTCAAATTACTTGTAACTTTTATAACATCTCTTCAACGTTTACTTTTACTAGGACTTGAAAGACGAGCTTGCACTTCAGGCATAGCGTAATATTTCCAAATTGACGTGGAATCGTCCTGTCAAGCCTTTAGAATATACATAGAATATGTCAATGGTGCAAGTTCAAGTGAGAGAGTTGTGTGTGCATCATGCATGTTTTATTGAATGGGAGGCATAACTCATAAATTAAGACTATATATGTAAATCGTGTGAAAAATTAATTACTCTTGCCACAGGCAGAGAATTTCGTCCCCTTGGCTCTGTATGGCGAACCAGATTAGTACGTACGATAATTTCAGACTATGTAGGGAGTAGGATGTGAAAGAGGCGACCATTATGTACTTTGTGTAAAATATTGTTATTGCTCTTCACTAAAATAGAGCAGGAATTATGAACTAGCTACCCGCCAATATGGCAGTACAGACAAGGCTTTCCAAAATTAATGGGAGAATTTGTGGGAATGCAATATGCAGCAGAGGATAAATGATGTAGGTTTAACGCTTTAAGGTCAAATCTGTCAAACCTGCCTCACAACGTCACAACGCTATGCATTTTGCTGTGTAAGTTTTTTTATAGCGAAGACTGCACAATGCAAAAAGCGAGCAGACTTTGGGAATCCCATTGAACTTGACTGTTTTTCAGAAATATGCACGGACGTATAAGGTTGGATACAGTACTTGGCTGGCGAACAGGACTTCTCCTGTCAACCTCATGGGCAGCGCTTATCAGGGATTAGAGTGCCTCAGTTGATAACGAAGTGTCTGCTATAGGATATAGCAAGGGGAAAACCTTTTTTGATTTTTTCTAAAATCGAGATAAGGCAGGTAAAGGGACGGGATGGCGCATGAATTATATTCATTCTGGTAAAAAAAACATTCGAATCAAAACTGTTCATAAGGCCTGTGTTGTAGATGGCGACGCAACACAGAGTTGACGCTCTTATACTTGAGTGCAGTATCCAACCTTATACGTCCGTGGAAATATGCTACTCCTGGCATGGTATAAACGGTGTGTGCTATTCAAAGGAAGTTGGTTCGGCATCAACTGCAGCATTTAAGGTTTTACTCAATAACAGCATTAGCAAACCAATTCAAACCATTTAAAAATACGTTAAAAATGCCATTTATATACAATTTGTTTGAATTAAGTTTGTTTTGTATTTTATTTGAGGGATACTCGCATTCGTATATGCTGTATACTTTTTAAGGATATTTTGATATGATAATTTCAAATAAAATATCCTGGCTAATGCAACTTTATTTCGATATGCATTTTTACCATATTCTTAAATTCTGAAAAAATCAAATGTTTAAAATAAATCTGGAAAACTTTATATTGAAACACTGAAAAAACGAAATGATACAATTAAAATTACAGCAAATCGAATAAATCAAATATAAAATAGAATACTATTAGAAAATAAATAAATAACGCGCAAAATAAAATTTAAAAATGAACAAAGTTTCATCCAAATGCAAATGGGTAATGTATTTTTTTTTACTAAATGCAAGCCAGATATAATATTTAAGATATTATTAAAAGGCCTGAAACGAATTCAAAAATTCAAATACATGAATTAAATACAGAGAAATATGAACACCGCTATTAAAATCTGATTAAAACCAGGTTCATTTGATTTAAACCTGCAAAAAATTTGAATTCTTATTTTTCCGTATGAGCATAAGTCCAGTTTACCCGACTCAGCCTGTACTCGTCGTCATGTTGTACTTTTACAGGTTTTTTTTACCGCTGTTGTTGTCTGCATCTGCTCTGCCTGCACTGAAGGACCAGTAAGAACTGGGATGCTGGGTTCGATCTGGACAAGGGCTGAGAAAGTCCCTTTGGAGGTAAACCACGCGGGGTCAGTCGGGAGTTGACTTAGACATAAATTCTATTTTTTATCATAAAGGCCTAATCTCTTAATCAAAGTAAGCCAAGCCAAAGCCGTTGCGTTGAAGACTCGAGAGAAAGCATTACATAATGTAAATGTAAGAAGAGAGTCAAGGTAAACTTTTGAGATGAGACAATAGAGAATTCGTACATCTTTCTGTTGTACTCAAAACTCATGAAAGAGACTCCTTCGTATTTGGAAGGGAGACGCTGCTGTTGTGGGTTTCAAATTAAACAGAGAAATGAAGAGTTGCTGCAATCTCTTCCCCTAAGCATCTTCTACATTTCTGGCAAAGGGAGAAGGCTACTGAGAATATTGAGAATGTGACGGAGCTCCTGATCTCTATCTCTATCTGTTTTCTTTGAAAACAAAAAGTGACTTGAGCTTCACCTTATAAGCACATAAAAATTATTAAGAATATTACAAGAGCGAGGTGTTGACCCTTTTGCTCACTCTTTTGAAAAGACAAATAGAAAAGAAGATTCTCAATGAAAACGATTTACGGTGCTTCGAAAATTAATACTAATGCAATTGTATCAGATGATGCTAGCAGCAGGCCTTTTAAATACTTAAAGCTATCAATTATTAGTCTCACCGATAATACATCCAATTTTTTTCACTAAATGAACCAAGTTTACCAAATTTTTAGTCTCTCCACAGAAAATTCCGCTTTTCACCGCTAAATTAAACAAGTTTGCCATATTTTTAGTTTCTACGCATATAATTCCGTTTTTTATCGCTAAATTAACCAAGTTTGCCATATTTTTAGTTTCTACGCAGATAATTCTGATTTTTTCCGCAAAATTATATTAACCACGTAAATTTTACCTGAGTATTGCAAATTAATGCGATTCTTACCGCTAAGTTAACTAAGGTTACCCTGACTTAGTCTCACCTCAAAGAAATGAAGTTCTAACTGAAAAATGAACTAAGTTCGCCATACTAACTTGGCTCATTTCAAGTAAATGCGAGAGTTACCGCTAAATTAACTAAGTTTTGCCATGACTTAGCTCGTCGCAATTTTGTTCCACATATTCTAGGTTTACCGAAATAACTTAAAGGTATTATTGTCTTGGTTCCCGATATGTCCGCAAGGCATTATACCTAAACATGTAATTCTATTTATTTGGCGATAGAATTACATATATTTGCGGTTTATTTGAGGATTGATTTCGAAATATGCATCTGTCCCAAAAATCTGAAAACGTTGAGAAGCTCCTTGTATTGTGTCATATTCTTCAACTATATCTATAAATTAATTTGATATCAGCTTCAAATTTCCAATTAACATTTTCCCATTAATTCTTAACAACATTGACATTCAACAACCTTCTAACATTGGATCGTTTCGCGTAGAACCCTCTAATTGACGTTTTATTACGGCGTAACTGTTGAAGACGATGTTCAAATTAATTGTGTTTATATTGCAGCTGAAGCATACGAACTCGAGTTAGACTTAATGGTAATTTCTCATCCACATCTTATAGAGTGAATAATAAGAGTAGTTGCTGGGAGTAGAGCATCAGAAACCGCCCACGCATGCTTGCTCTGGCTATGGAGTGCAAAAATAACGAATGAGCCACTGTCTCATTTCTGATTCAGGTTAGATCCATAATTGATAGTAATCTTTGCGCAGTAGAAAATAATTATTCGGAACGGAAACTAAAACTCAATTTGCATTTATTCACGTTGTTGATTATCAGCTATCTCCGCACAATTTATATTGCGAATGCTGTAGGTGCTAATTCGAAGCTAAAGGTGTGCACAGGTTTTCTCCCGGTGAAACACTTATATTCCTTTTGATTTGCAAGATAGATAGATATGCTGTGTGAGAACGAAGTAATCATAAAAACCCTGGGAGAAGTTGAGCATATGCTATTGTCATCTGCATGTACTACAAAATTCTGGGTTCAAAATTCTTTCCACTACACATCAATTCCAATTTCCCTTAAAATCGAATTTTCCTGAAATGGGAGGAACTTACGTACTATTGGTAATATGGAAGCATTGAGAACTTGATTTGTAGTTAGTCAAACACGACCGAAGTTTAAATAAAAAACATAATTTGATCACGAAATGCTATTTGAACATGACATCTAACAGCGGGTGGATCTTGTAAATGGATATTCCGAGGAGTATTATACAACAAAAAAGTAAAGCAATTTCTTGGCAGGATTCGCAAGGTAAAAACCCTCAAAATTATACGCAAGATGAGATTGAGTAGAAAGAATAAAAGGTAGTGGGCTACACAGTACACAGGTACACGTAATTATTATTTGTCTTGTGAATTGGGTACAATACTCTTTAAACCTGGCCCACCAAGAAGGAACTCTTCTCCAAACAAGCTGTAACCCTAAACCCACTACCTATTCTGACAGATATGAAAAATTGTCTTGACAGATACTCCGCATAAACCTTCCCGTTTCAAATTCACAAATGAAAAATAGCCTTTCACGTTTCAGCCATCAACATAGCATCAACAGGGTTAGGTTTCCAGGTGCGTCCACTTTTGTAAGCCACCATTTCTCCTAAGTGATCTATATCATATGGTACCAGCAGGGTTAGGTTTCTAGTTTCATATTTTGTAAGGTATCATTGCTTTTTCTGATCTTCTCGATTTTTCAAGCGAGTCTAGTTTATTTGGTAAGGTCAGGTTCGGGATCCCAGGGTTGGGTTAGGTTCCAATTAAAGTTTACACGTTTCGAAGCTTAACCTATCCAAAATACGAGATTCATAAATAGTAAATTGGGTAGATCACAAAGGTCAATGTTACCTGGTGCGGATTCGTGGTCACCAAGAATTATATTTGAAATGTTTGATCATATTTGGTGATGCAGCGTTAAAAAAGTTAAAACCTCAAACCCAAAATTAACACCTAAGAACCTAAAATATCAAATTAAATAAAGCGCATATGTGAATGCATTAAAAAACTTCGACAATTTATAAATACTTTAGGCATTCGTAAATCGTATATTACTCCAAACAGGTAAAAAATTAGAAAGATTCAGAAACCTAACGTTGATGGTCAGTCTAAACATTCATAGAATAGAACAAGCATTACTTTAGAATATCTAAATTACGATTAAATCCAAAAATTCAGTCCAGTCACTTGTATTAATTTACCTTAAACCCCAATTTGAGAAAACACATGTAAAATTAATATAAAATTCATATGAACCTAACCTTTAAAATTAATTCACACAATTTCAGAGCCTATACCCGCAAATTAGCCAAAATAAAGCGACTAACAATAGGACAAATCTAGAAACCTAACCTTGATACTGAGGAAACATAATTTGAACCTAAATTCAACGAACTACGACCTATCCCTATAGATACAGTTTGAAATCTGAAAGCAAATCCTAATTACTTGGTACATTTAGAATATCTAAACTCGAATCTGCGTTTCTGTTAGCCCACAAGACTCTGTTTCTGTCCATCTGAATTTCAACTCCTTCCTTCGCTTCAAATCACAGTGGTCGCATAAGGTAAAGGGCCAGGAGGAAGAAAAGTTGGATGATTGGTAGTGTAATAAGACGTGGTATTGATTTGGGGCGTGTGAGTGCTTCAAGAGGGTAAAATGTCATGCTGAACACCATTTGGGATGACAAGACCTGACATAAGTCTGATTGGATTACAAGCAGAAAGGCCCTATCTTCACCCAATGTATTTCTCCGATTCCCTTCTACGGACATTACTAATTCAAATTCAGATGAAGATTGAGCCTATCCTAATTTGTTGATGTTCGCATGGGATGCTCTCATCAGGACAAGTGGGCTTGTTTACATTATTGGGATCCATCATCACTTCTCCTTCCTTCTTCCCTTCTTCTTGACATGCAACTTTCATTTTTTAAAAATCCTGAGATTCAGGTTTCCAATGTATCAAATTCAAGGGAGGGATGATCTACAGAGCAGGGTGCTCTCAGCCCAGTAGAAACTGCTAACCCTGACAGGTAGTATTAGAATCAGGTCTAGAATCTACAATTTTATACTCGGTCCGATTTCCAAAAATAGTTTTGGACAGAAATTAAAAAATGATGACTAAACTTCAATTTTTTTTCGTATTCCAAAATGGATACAAACTTACCCTCAACCCTTAATCAAAATCAGGTTTATCACAAAATACAATTTTAACGACTTTCTAAATCGACGGAAAAAGAGACGCTTTAAAACAAACTGAATTTTTAAATCGACGTAAAAAGAGATGAATTAAAACAAACTGATTTTTTTAACGTTTTGTTTCTCAGGAATCATCTAATTAAAAAATACTGTTGCTGCGTATCGGTGTATGTATGGAACATGTATCTTTCTGTCACACAACAACTTTTGTCAACGATTTCTCCTATTCGTGGATTTAAAATATTCATATTTTTGATATTGCTCCAGTTAAAAATAAATACATTGGATAAGGCTCTCAATTGTCATAGCAACGCAGTACAATGCTAAATAGGCTACTGAAATGATTATTTCCAACTTGATATTCAATTCTCGGGCTTCAAAAAATAATGCTGAGCTTAAAATAGGAGAGTTGACCATACGGAACCGTACCCTAACGACAGTGGTCCGAATCATGCAAATTCACAACTCGGTTGTGACTAAATTGTACAACTATTGTAAAATATGTGTACGGGAGTACCTATTACGAAATCAAGTAAAATTATAGCATATTTGCGGACGACAAGCTGACATACAAAATTCTTGACGCGAGTTGTCACGACGACGGCATCTCATATTTCCATTAAATGACGTGGGTGTTGAAGTTGGGTGTTGGTGTTGGTCTGGTTCTCCTCGGAAAGTGTTAATTGGTACAAGATTGTCAATTAAATTCTCAGAAGACGTAAACAAAAGCAAAAAAAGTGAAACGTGATCCTTGTGCCTCAAAGACGCATTATTTCATTTGTCGTTAAATTTGAAGAGTTCTGCTGAGCTAACATGAGGCTGACTTGACGTCTTGTCACTTTTATCTTCCCTTCCTATTCAACTGGATCAAGAATAACCTACGCATTGAGGAAGTTGAGCATTTAAGTCTCAACATGGAAGTTTGAGTATTGTGCTCAAGACAAACATCTCATTTCAAACCTCTAATCTCCCCATTTCCTATCTCTCAATCGACTTTCCACGTATGCAGAATAATGGAAAACCATCCAAATATTGATCAACATCAAATTAACGGAGGAGGCGAAGACAAAGGGAAAAGAGCCCATTAGAACCTGATACGAGTATTCATGTAGAAGAAGGCTTTAATTACAAATTACAAATCGTTCAAACCTAAATCCAAGCTAATCCAAATTATCATCAATTCTCTTCCAAGAAATAAAAGTTTCTCTCGGCCTCGTAAGCTAAACCATAATAATGTTGTCATCTATAAACAGGAGGCACGGTGTGACGCAGAATAAATGTCTTGTACTGTAGAATTGACAATACATTACAGGCATCTGGAGCTTACACCGAGCTGGTTATTGGGTAACACTCGGTTCAATAAAATTGGGACTGGTGAATGCCTGACGCCTCTTGTTTATGCTTAGCCTAGCAAAATATTGCAATTAAATGTATCACGCGAATTCAAGGAACCAGAGTACACTGTTAATACTACGTATTATAGACTGGCCTCTTGGTTATATTCCATGCCAAAATTATTGGAGCCTGATACAAGTGCCACGTCGTCCGTTGGCTCTATCGGAGACATATTGCGCCATTTCTCTGTAGTTGAGCTTTGAGCTAGAGAAGAAGCTGGGAAATTGAACTAGAGTCACACTATTCACTTTAGAGTCCTCAACTCGTAAAGTCGCACTAAAGTCAGTTAAATCTTGATTTATTCCAAATTCCAATCAACATGGCAGGATCATCCACACCAACTTTGACAGGAAAGCTTGAAAATGCTCTCAAGAAAGACGGCAAGTATTCGGAAGATTTATTATAAATATTACCACGAATATCCTGATATACGAGCTGCAAGTTAAAATAAACAACAGTATTATATAATATTTCAAATATAAAGTAGCTTTTATAGATTCCGGTTCGCTATATTTGGATCGTTTTTGATCCTTCAATATTTGGATGCTGCACGCATTTCAGGTTTTATAGTAACTTATATTTTCTTTTTCGGCGTGTGAATTGTCAATTTTCATTTTCCAACTATGTCTCAAGCTATGTAGTAGGTAATGCTTGGCGAAGGCTTAATTTTATCAGTTTTGCATTTGATTTACAAGATACGCTTCAATTTGAAACCAAAAACGAATGTTTTTTCTCCATATGGTACGAGTATGAATGGAATGTGCCATGTATATAAACACCTAAATACATACGTTGCTTTCACGGTTTTTGTATTGGATCATGCCAATACTGCAGTGCTTTAGGTGAATATTGCTAGATTATTGGTTTCGGGACGGTAAAAGATGACCTAATTCAAATGATTATGGCATAGAAAGCGTAATTCTGAACCCATTTTCCATTTCAGTTCAACCCAGATATAATGACATTCAAAATAAATTATGAGACGATTGTTCATAGATATATGACTTGAAAACGGAAGTAGACTGTTTTATGGCAAAACAGATTACAGATTATTTCGGACATAGGATGTTAATAGGTTACTAGCTGACCCATTGGAAGGCGTATGGCGACAATTGGGCGGGGACAATTGGGCGGGCGACAATTGGGCGGGGACAATTGGGCGGAGCGACAATTGGG
>JAQFYU010000113.1:0-33954 GCA_034694905.1 Ceratophysella granulata | reverse complement strand
ATCATGAAGAATAGAAAGCACATCTGAATTTTTAGAACCTAAATAGATTAATATTTATTGGATTGCTGGACACACCTCTCCATAGTCGAGCACCTGGAAGTACTACCGTTGCTTGCGGAGGATTAAATCTGTGAACTCTGCTTTGACGTCAGACGTCACAAGTATGCAGCAAATACGAGATCGAAAAAAGTTTGACCTTTTATTAATCATGAAGAATGATGGAGTAATTTCGTGAATGAATCTATTTAAATTGACCTTTAAAGCTACTTACACACATATAATATCGAAGATGCTCAGTGTTGAATTTACAAGTGATCTGTTCTTAGATGCATATCTCGTTCAAGGAGGTTCGGTTTCAAAATTATATTATGTATTACATAAAAATAAAAATGAATTTTGAAAATCAGCACAGGAAAGTGTTCCGATATTTAATGCCTAATTTAAATGCGAGCAGGGTGAACACCGCCGTTTGTAAAACATTAAAGTTACGCATAAATTAAGATATGCGGTTGACTCTGAGTTACACCATCTCTGCCTGGAGGAACTCTATATATACAGTTGTTGCAGCTTTTAATGTATAACTGTACTAGTCTCGTCTCGTCTAGTGTCACAATATATAGGAACATTTTTATCGTAGTTTATTTAAAGGTCTTCTGCCAACGACCGGCATGATTGTCGCTGGTCGCTGCTGGCTGCTGTCATGTTGGCTTCCAATTATCTTCCAAACCGCATGAGACGCTTCCTGTGCTGCATGACTATTCTGGATCAGCTAAACCTAATAAATCAACATCTTAATTTATCCTCATCGGTGGTCCAGTGAGTATGGGTCCTTTTCCATTCCCGAGATGTACTCTCAGATTACTTTTTCCGCTTCCGGCTATGGAACTTCGGAGTGACGTATGAACTGAAGTTGTGATGGTTTGCTGCAGAAAATAAAATAAACCCCGTAAATCAACTGAGTATCATCCGTGAACTGGACTCGACAATTGACACAGCACTATTCTCTTCTATTATGAGCTCTCAGCTAAAGCGACGACGACCGTACCTTCACAAATTACAAGCGTACGTACATATAAAATAAATTGAATTTGAAACGCACTCAAGTTCCTAGATTTCATGTCTCCTTCAGTTTACAGCTCTGAATTTATAAAAAGCTTTAAATCCCGTTCAGTTCCTGTCCTGTCACTTTTCTCAATGGTTGTCACCTATGTCACCCAATTCCCATGTGTCAATACAGATTTGAATGGGGGGTACTCATCTCTTTAGTTGACTTTAAACGTAAGACTCACCCTTTGGGCACGAGCCCTGCTGAAGAGGGACAGGGACACGGAGGATTCTTCCAACGGCCCACGTCTCACACACATTTCCCTGAAGCCCAGTGTCATTTTGGAAAGCTGTGTGGGAGGTAAATTGCAGTGTGCCATGATAAACTCCATATCTCTGAGATTGAAACTATTATGCAATATAATAATGAGATGAGAACATACTTGTTGACGAAACAGTTTCGTGGTAAGTGTGTAAATAATAGGATTCAACATGGAGTTGACAGGTAGAGCAAAGACGGCAAGCCAGGCATATAAATCTGACTGGATTTCCAGACCTGTATGAGAAAATCAAATTACATAAGTGCATTTGTGTAATATGTACCTAGTCCTTTAAATACACAAAGTTTTGTGTTGAAAACTCTCCAGTTTTGGCTTTAGTCTGTCGAAATTGAATTCCGACTTACGAAAGTCATGATTTCGAGCTAGTTCGAGCTCGACGTAATCAGAATTTAAACATTGTTCAAGTTCTGCAGATGGTTGAAGCCTTTAATGCTACGCTTTTTTCCATTAAATAATTAAACAGCGTTTAATAATCAGATTTAAAAAGTAGAGCAATTTTTTTTTCATAGTTTTGGATTTCTTAAAAATATTTCTTCCAGAATCCATCTGATTCTGAAGTATTTGACAACATCATTCCATTCTGATATCTATGTTTGGATTTTTTATTCAATGCTTTAAAGTAATTTTATTTAAAGGCTTTTCATTTGGGTTTTATATTTTTCCACTTTTTACTCTGATGTATAACACGTGCTTAATTTGTTGATTTTGTAGTGATAGTGATTGCATGAGTAAGGCCGTGGGTGGCCTACCGAATTTTTCTTCTTTCTTTGGTGTCCTTCCCCACTATGCTAAATTCACTCGTTTGACTAATGGAAATAATTGACAACTTTTAAAAACAAATTGAAGCTCGGATTACTTTTGAATGGCCAACTCTAGAACAACGAACATTGAATTCTATGAATTGATTTGAATATAATTGATCGCTTGTGTCAATGCATCGTCTTTTCACTGTTTGTAAGTTTGGTTTACTTTGTGGATAAACTTATATCAAAATTTTGATCCGAGACAATACGTAGGTCCAATTTAATGCGCTACAAAAGGCTCCGCATTGATCTCATGCCTTGAGACAGCCGCGACATGCACATGGCATAGGAGAAAGACGACGTGCTAGAATCACAATACAATGTCATAAAATCTGTATGAAAGCAACAAAAACGTCGTATTTCTGGTGAACGAGATGAAACCAGAGAGATGTGAATTTACAAGGCAAATTCGCATTTCTCTGGATGAAATGAAACACGCGTTTGGCCTATTTCCAGTACCAGTGCGTAAGTACGCATCACGCCTTCCTTCTCCATGTTGCTCAATTACTCCGGAGTTTAGCTCAGTAGTTAATTAAGACCGTGTCATTAAACCCTAGTTTCCTTGGTAAACTGATTGATTGGCAAAAACTCAATTGGCAAACTTTTTGACCCCCTAAAAGGCAAAAAATAAAACCGTAATTGGCAAAAAAAAGATGGTCTAAATTCTAATTTTTTTTTGGCATTTAGGTTTCTTCAAGTTTATGGTTTTTGCCAATTAGGGAAATGTTTTAAATCATGTCTTTGTTTTTACATTCTAAATAATAGAATATTTAATAATGATACTGTAGCTTCTCTACTATCTTGGACCAATTTACAAAAACGAGGAGAAAGGGAACTAGATTACAAACCCGAGGATTAAAACTTGGATTTGTGCACACCTAAATGTGTGGGCGTGGAGCTGCTAGACCATGTCGCAGAGCAATATTGAAAAATATTTGTCCTCTTTCACAGGAAAAGTCACGTATAAACCTGCGGGTGGCGGTAATACTTGCAAAAAGTACAAATCCAAACACCGCGCATCTGCTTTCTACACATAAATTCACAAACTATAAAGCTTGATCGACTAGCCTAGTTAGCTTTTACGTCTATTGTTTACAATCACATAAAATTTTCAGTTCTTTCAATTTTTTCTTTTTCTTTTCTTTTTATTTTTTTTTGGATGCGTCCCCATAATTTTTGCCAGTTAAGTTCTACAATAAAGATGAATTTTGCCATTCCGGATATCACATTTTCTGCCAATTCGGGGATTTCATTTCGCATTCCGCCAAATGGCAAACTTTTTTTTTTGCAAATTGGGTCTTTGCCAATCAATCATGGAATCGTTTCCTTACCACACATGGCCAGAGTCTTGGCCGTAATGACCGGAGCCCAGCAGAGAAAGTCCGTGAGAACAATGAGACTGAATCTCATGGCCAGTACCCCATCTTGTCGCTGTTGATTCGTACGGACATTGACGGATGAGATTCGGATCACTCGTAGCATTTTCCAGTAGGCGTAGAAAATGAAGGTGAAGACGAGCGTGTTGAGCCCAATGAAGAGTGTGAAGGAGTACTCCCAGCCCGAGTCATATGGATTATGAATTTGGAGTGGGAGACAAAGTCCGTTCGTCGAGTAAAAATCCCGGAAATAAGCACCAAAAAGGCCTACATATTTACCGTACTAATTTTAGATGACAATTTTAAGGCAAATCACGTAAATGTCAGTCAAATTGTTTTAAAAGTGCAATATTGATAAAAGTCAATTAAATTTTGACAAAGTTAATTCTGTTAAATTCGATATAATTTAATAATATATATATTTAAAAAATTAGCTGTACAAATTACCCGTAAGCGGAAAATAGGCCAGAAGAAGAGACACGACCCATAGAACCGAAACCAAGGCAATGGCATAGGACAGCGTCGTATTTTTCTCTGCAAAAGGCCGGACTATGGAGAGATAGCGATCGAGTGTGATCAGAGCTAAAATGAGCACAGAAGCTTCCGAACTCCAGGCACTCAACACACCTGTTTCATAAAATTCGGCGTGTCACATTTCAAAGTAGTACTTGTGGATGCTCATAAATAAATATTGGGTGTCAGGTCAGATCAACAACGGCGACATCAACTGGAATTCTTTTTCAAAATGAAGAAAGTTGCTTTCACTTCTATACCAGAAGGTCTTATAGGACGGCCCTGTCTGTCTGTTCGTCTGTCCGCGATTTTTTGGAAGCACAGCGCAGCAAGTGGCATTATGTATCATAGTATCAATAGAAGCTAAATGTATATCAAGAAGAGAGCAGAGGACTGGACGAACACTAAAAATGAAATTGTATACTTAGGAGCCAAAAGTCATGCCAACTTTTCTTAGGCTTGCTGGCTCTGAATAACATATTATATGCTAAATATATCTAACAAAACAGCTTTGTATGAAAAATGGTATAACCAGTTTTATATGTAACATGGTTCTAAATGAACATCTTATGCTTCATCATTGGCGCTCAATTAAATTATTTGAAAGGGTGAGTATAACGCCAAATATTTTCTATTATAAGAGTTGAAGCAATCCCACGGATTTTATGGGTCCACTCGCTGTGAGCGTCTCTGAATGCTACTCCGAGCACTCAGCGAAAAAATACATTTGCATAATTTAGGATAAGCACTATTGACCCACCAAGGCCAAGTCACTCAGTCAGAGAAAGATGAAGTCGAGCGTAGTCATTATTTACGATTTTTGATGGCAGAATTCTAGACAAATATAGAGAACTGCTCAACAATCAGTTCAAAAGTCATTTTTATATTAGTAAAAGCTTTGTATCTCAGCAAATATCGGACAATTTTGTGTCTGAGCATCTTTTTTCAATAATATAAGAAGGAATTTGGAGGATTTTTGTCCCAGTGTGTCAATAGTGTATTAAATTGAAGAATGTCGGTATATATGTAGGTCATGTGTCTGGTCCTTCGCCTGTCGTTGAAGTGCCTCTGGTCTCGAGTTTGATTCGTAGACAAGTTCGCTTGTCGATTGGTTTTTTCATTTCTTTGTTTTTGAGCTTTTACCCGAAAGCTGACAAGTAAGAGAATGTCTCCAGGACTGTTGGTTGGCAAGGAACTTTCCACGGAATTCCACATCATGAAAAGCAATGGAGAGGAGAAAGAGGCCCATGAGAAGATCAGCAAGTGCCAGGTTCTTGATGTAAAATGAATGAATGGGATTAGGCTCACGGACCACTAGACGACTCACAATTACGAAAAAGTTCCCAACAATTCCCACAAAGCCCATAATCCAAACGCTGTAAAGAGAAAAAAGACAGGAGGTGGTTCACTATTGACACAATTTAGACTTATTTATCAGCAGATTCCAGCCAAGCCGAACCGTACATGGTTCTTATCTTAGCCAAATTGATTGATACTTTTGTTTGTACTACTTTGCCGACTTCCGGGGAAAAAGAACGAAACCAGGAGGAAAATTAAAATGCGCGACACAAAAATAGCGACATTCTGATAAAAACAAATGTTTGTCGCTACGCATCGGCGCATTTTGTGTCGTATAGGGCGACACTAGGTAAATGCCACTACACTTTTTCGTCATAGTCTTCTATGTCGCGCATTTTGACACTTTTTGTGGGAACAGGTTGTTGCTGCTTCGATTTTTATATGTCAACTTTTGTAAACCGTTTTTGTCACCGGTTTTGTAATTTCGAGGGTGTGTGTCGCTCTTTTTTTTTAATTTCCTCTTTATGGTACGCTTTTTATGTCGCGCTTCTAAGGACTATGTACCTTCTTGAAGGTAGTTTGGGTTTTCCCGATTTATTACACACTTCCTTGAAGCTTTGCCGGGTCGCTCTTTTTCTGTGTCGCATTTCCTTGTGCGGACCGCTTTTGATATTGGTTATACTATTTCGATTTTGGTGTCGCGCATTTTGTTTGTTCCTGTTTGTTTTACGCTTTTGTGTCGCTCTTCAAAAGTCTTCATTGTCGTAATTTTTTATTCCCGATTTTTGTAGTTTCCTTGAAGCTTTTTTTAGTGTTGCTCTTTTTTAGCCACTTTTCCTTATTATGGGCCGATTTTTGTCACTGGTTTTGTAATTCCTTATTTATGTTACGCTTTTTGTGTCGCTCATCGCTTAAAGATTGACTGCCTTTCTCTGTCGCTTTTTTTTTGTTATTTCAAATTTTTGAGGCGCACTTCCTCAATTGGCATTGTTTAATATGTAGTGAAATTTTTGCTTTCTCCCTTTTCCCTGTTGCTATTTTCGTCTTTATCGGCTTTTCGGTATGATATGTGTACGGATAAACCCGTTGTTATGTTACTGCTATTCGCTTTTAGTGTCTTAATTTCCTCTAAAAACAATATTGAATTGCCGAATGCAAAAGAAATGCTCCAGTTTGCATTAGCATCCAAAGGGAACTCATACGACGCTGTGGTTAATGCTTTCGCTAATGCATGCAGAATGCCTTAATGAATAAGCTTTACAACCAATCTGTCAGATGCAGAATTCGAGTTTGATATATGTGTGCAATATTTTCAAAAAAATCGCCGTATGCGGACAGTTTTAGCTCAGTAGTCCACCGAGATCCGATATCCGAAATTCACAGAAAAATGAAATTCAGTACACTTTCTTTTGAATTAATCATGTGCTTGTACGTACAGTTTCACATGAATTATAGTACCCCATCGCTAATCCAGGCCAGGAGGTTGTAGCGCATGCATGGCTTATCACGAGCATGGTGCTGAATTATGATTCACTCAAGCAAAAGCAACACATCACGGAAATTATAAATTAGCATTCTCGATATATGTATTATTGTGGCTGTGTCTACCCTTGTTATCGTTGCACCAACCAAATGAGCGTAGGGTGTAGGCGTTGAATACCTCTCAATTACCTTTAATTTAACAAACACAACATTAATGAACTCGTTCGTCTGAGATTCCGCCTACATGTAAAATAATCAGTCGCATTAGAAGTGCTTCATGAAGCCTGTCACTCATCGAAGACTGTAATAGTTTCGAACAAAAGACTACCAAGACAACAACCGAGGGTGTTGCTGCGCGACAAAGAACCTGTCGTTGTATTGATTCCGTCAACGGAGAAAGCATACAAAATTTCCCCGGATCGAGTTCTTGATAGCTTGTATCAAAGGAGAAAACAGGCGGAGAAAGTGCAATGCTCATGAATCCCTTACCAGACCCGAAGAATAGCATTGTCCAGTAAATTCTCTACAGATGAAATTCCATCTCCTTTCGGTTCACACGAACGGACTTGTGGAGTCCACCAGCACATCCAGAAATGATCAAAATAGCTGTTTCAAAGTTTAAAAGATCACAGAATCGGTCACACTTTCAACACGTGAAGACCAAAGAGGGCATAAATGCATTTTATCTAGACTTGCATTCAAAATTATTGAAGTTTGGGGTTGCACAATCAGAATGCTTAATGTGATACGCATAAGCACCTCATGACCTGTATCACGGATTTCTTTCAAGTTTTTTAAGCTAATTGAAGATTATTTTCAAGATTCTTCAAAAGATATGGAAAATTTTGCAGTACGAAATAATCTCGTACATTTTTTCATTCATCGTACGTACGATACATAATCCCATGTCGGCGATATTTTGGGGGGAATAGACTTACATATTGAGGTTTTCATAGTTTTTGGAATTTACCTTTGCTCCTTATCAAACAACCCTCGCATTCTATTTAATTTATTTTTTATTTATTTAATCTATTTTATATATTTATTTATTTTATTTACAATATTTATTGTATTTATATTTTTTATTTTTTATTTATATGTTTATTTATTTGATTTGATTTTTTATTGAATCATTTATTTTATTTTATTTATTTATTTTATTTTATTTACTTTATTCATTTTATTTATTATATTTATTTTATTTATATAATTTATTTAATTTATTATATTCATTATATTTATTATATCTATTTTATTTATTTTATTTATATTATATATTTATTTATTTTATTTATTTTATTTATTTTATTTACTTTATTTACTTTATTTACTTTATTTATTCTATTTACTTTATTTATTTTATTTATTTTTATGTGTATTTTGTCTAGTTTACAAACTCAGCTATGAAACAGGAAACACATTCTTGGATGTCAAGATCTCGGCTATAAGAAAACAAAACACACGTTTATATAAGTCAAATATTTATAGTGCGACGTGCGACTTGTCAAAAGTATCACAATCAATCAATACTGTATAATCCCCAAATCCTGAGGAAGCAATATACTTTACCATATTTCGAATGAACCCAACCTTGTGGGGGCCGATTGTTCCCTTTCCAACGGCACAGTAGTTATCATAATTTCATTTTCCCTATGCAACGGTTATTCAGAACTCCGCTTCCGTCTTCCGTAAAGGTATATATGCATTTCACTTGAGCATTTTAAAGGGGAAAACAAGCTCCAACTTTCTTTCCTGTAAGTTTAAGCTGAATAATACAAAGGGTGAAGTTAGGGAAGAAGATAAAATCCAGTGCCTTCTTCATTGAAGACCCAAAGTGAGGTCAAAAGAAAAGGGGAAAGACGCGTCTTTGGATCTTCAGCCTTTCTCCTTCACTGAAAACTGTTTTGACAAACTCAGCAAAAAACAAATTTGTATGAGTCACAAATTGCATTAGATTTTGAAGAGGGTTGAAGAAAATTCCAACATATGGCAAAAGAAAGAAAATCAAAAAGTTGTGTATAAATAAAAAGGAGCGACTCAAGTTTTTGGAGATTCTGGGCTTGTTTTGAGGTTCCGGACGTCCCCTTCCCCTCCCATTATCCTCCAACGACCCAAAAGTGAGAGTTTGGCCAACAAAAACTGACAGTTAGACACGACTTTCCCCTTCCGTTCTGAATATAGAAATACGACATGGAGAAAGCGGAGGCCGGGCCGGAACTACAGAATTCAAATGACAGGCATAGCTTTAGAGCATTAGAAGTCGGCATATGGTTATAGAAACAGAAGTTACACAAGGTGGTTACCAAACATGTTTTTTGGACTTGGCATGGGATGGGGTGATTTTTGAATAAGCTGTGCTACAATGCAGTAGTAACGCTGACCTGTGGACTAAAGAAAACTTTCAAACTATACACAATGTGCAGAATGTGCACTCTTGGTCCGCTTGAATGAACATGGTCATTTTTGGCCAGTTTCTTGGCCAAATATTTGCAAAGTTTTGCTGAAATCCAGCTGATGTGATATTCTCGCTTCAACGAGCAAAGTTCAATATACTCTAATGTTGTTGGAATGACACTATATTCAACTAGATTGAACTAGATTTAGGAATATAGATTTCTTAAATAGTCTATTTGTTTTGATAAATTAAATATCCCGAAAATTTGACTATTTTTGCATTAACAAGCTATTTATGTCATTTGACATGGAAATATTTTTCAAGAAGACATTGAGCAATACTCAGTACTGAGCATATGCATAATTAGGGAGGAAAGATTACCAATACCCTTGAACTTGAAAAATGAATATAATCAACGCGGAAAATCGACGATGTCGTCCCATGACGTGGAATTATTTAAAACCAAGCAGCAAAATACATTCAAACGTACCAAAACCGAATTGTTTTTATTTTACTCAATTATTCCAGTGTACCACAAGCTTAATTATAGAATGCTAGACCGTTTCCCTTGTAAGTTTGTTTCAGCAGAATTCTAAACCTCAGCTGTCATCCAGAAGTAGCCCAACTTTTGAAAAAATATATTTTAAGGTTGTAAGATTTTTTAGATTGTATTTGTTAAGAATTGATACAAATTCGGAATATATTTTAAAGATTCAAATGGGTTTAAGTCTTGCATTTTAAAACCTGGATTCGGGGCTCAAATAAGAATCACGCTATAGTTTATGCTAAATTCGTTTAAAAAATTATTAAACGCTTATCACTGATTTTTACTAACACATGACGCTTTCCAAATAGATGCGGGAAATTAGCTAGTTGCAGCAAATTAGTGCTACTGAGTTGTAATCTAAAATTTATAAATGACCACTGACCAGAGTCTACGACGCCTGTCCTTGTTTCACATCTAGAACAAGTTGTAACCTACCCTATTCTGCTGAAACGACCGTAACATGATTGGGACGGTTTTATGAGCTGGATATTCAAGAGCGTGGCCCAGTTAAAGAACGTAACTCATCCTCATAAAAGGAGGAACATGCTATATAAAGTAAGATGACAGGAACGAGCCGTTCTCATGAATTAATCGTAGTCCACCGAAGTAGTGGCATGGAGCTGGTGGTGGGTCTGCCAAGTCTTTACGGTCCCCTCCAGTACTGAAGGATACAAGTAGTTAATGTGAGCATGTAAGCCCACTGATCTTGAGTCTCAGGGACCCTAATGGGACATTTTAGCCTGCATATTTGAGCAGTCCTCCACATATTGTCCATAGACTGAGTGTAGTGTTGGCTCTTGATCGTCCTAACCATAATACCCACGGCTTCCCCCAAGTACTTGTTCTTCACAATAATGTAGTCATGTTAGGTCTGGTCTAGAAACTCGTGTACTTTTTAGATGGAAGGACGATAGACGCACGTTCCGACGTGCGAAAATCAATGGAAGGGATTCCCCATTCAAAAAGTCATTCAGACTCAGGTTGGTGATGTTGATGATGTTTTAGCTTTCTTCTCAGCAGGGGCTCCGGCCTGTCCTAATGGGTGAAAAGGGGGAAAAAGTGCTCGAGCCAGAACCTAAGGTTCCGGCCTGGATAGGAAGAGTGTAGTGAGATAATGGGAGATAGATGGACCAGAGCCTTGGTGCCCATATGGGACGGGAGGAGGAAACCGTGATTCTTAATGCCTTCACTAACTACGGGCATTGCCTCTAGAACAAGCCCTGGCTCTAAGTTCAAAGTTCAGCTTAAAATGAAAATTGGTTTAGGATGCTATGTAAAATACTCAGCAGGAAGCAGAGAAAATATGATGTTTAGGAATTCAAAAGTCCAGCATTAAAGAAAATATCGATTTAGTTTAAGCTAGCTTAAGCTGATTTATTCGTTTATAGATTAAATTCGGATATATGTTAGATTATCTGATTTGTTTTGCAGTTTTAATGGATATTTATTGAACTTGCACTTAAATATGGTATATACAAACCTGGAAGCGATTCAAAAGTTGTAATTTCCAAAAATAATATTTTTCGTAAGTTACATTGTAATTTGAGAAAAAAATTGGTTGCCGGAATTATAATTTTTAGGAAGGAAAATAAAATCCATAAGGATGATCCAACAATCAATTTCTTAGATTCGGTTCTAGAGTTTGACAGGAAATAGATTTGTTGGGATTTTAATTCTTTAAAACAAGATGAATGTGTAAAAATTACGCAATTTCCAATATGTCGCTTTTAAAAGACATAAATGAGCTTATTTTTTTTTCAAACTTTATCCTTAAAAGTTTTAGCAAAGGTTTGGCTACCCGCTGATGCATCTGAAGAAAATTCCTAAGATTAAGCTGGATTTGTTAGCGTATCTTAAATATATTCGTAATTAGATCTACCAGTAGCATATGCTAAAAAAGGTGAATGTATTTTTGTCAAACGACTCATTGAGCTTATTTTGATACAATTGCCTATTAATTTTAAAGAATAAAGTATTTCACAGTAGTATTTCGAAAAATATAAAACCCATTTTTATTTTAGGCTCTTCGAATACATATTTTTAAAATTTAAATAAAATTGCATGCACATTTTTTCGAAATATACATCAATGTTCTCCGTCAACCTGAAAACGTCGCATATTTGAGGGTTTTCAGAGGTGTACATGTTGGAACCTAGGAGTCTGAGCCTGCTGCTCGGCGTGTGTACGTGTAATGGTTGGTGTTAGTTGAGGATGGAGTGAAAGTGGGAGAAGAAAGGAATAGTTTCACCCTCCAAATGTCTCTCTCAGCCTACTAATTCAAAGACTTTTCTTGGCGTAATGACCAGTTCATTGTGAATTTTGCCTGAGAGGAGATAAGGGATTTATCTCCTTCACCCAAACTTGTAACTTGTAACCCATTTTCATGGGAAACTGAGTTCTGACTTCTCAGACTGGTATATGGGCTCCCGCTACGGGGTTCTTCAAGGATCAGACGAAAAAATAAACATCCTCCAACTATTTGGAACTCTCCAAACTCTCCCTCATTATATATTACCAAAGCGGGCTTTTGTCAGAACCTGTGGTCCTCCACTTCCTTATTCACAGGGTTCGGCTACTAGCTTTACCATGAATTCATCCCGGCGGCCTCATTGGTTTTTTTTAAAACTCTAGTTTGAATTTTCAAAGTTTAAAATCACAAAATAGTCGTTTTTGAATTACAACTTACAACTATTTATGGTTGTTTGCTATGGAATACTGTATTGTAGAATTAAAGTTTACAACAAGTGCATACACGCTTATGTACCTTGTACCTTGTACTATTCAACATCTGTGGGCAATTGGCTTTAATTTGAACAGGACTTCTACAATCTAGAATAGCAAGCATTTTTATAACCAAGAAACTTCTTAAATATTCTTGGTATATTTTGGCGTTTAATTCAAACTTACGAAGCAATATTGGCTATAAATACAGAGCGGAATTTGCATATTCGCATACTTTTTTCTCGTGACCCAAGTTCGATATGACTTTGGATCTCCACGATTCATGCAATAACGATCTGACATAGCTGCATATCTGTATTCATATTTCAGCATATTCTGGAGTTCTGTGCATATTTGCATATTACACGCAAAAGCTGCATATATTTGCGATGTCGTGCATATTTTGGGCATATTTTTGGTATATTTGTGTTTGGGCCCTTTCTTAATTGTCAAAGCCGTGAAGAAACAGAAGCTGAGAGATGATTACAACGTTTGAGTCACTATGAGCCAGTTTTGAATTCCATTTCTGAGTACATAATGTCCATATTTTTGGGTTTATATTATTTGCATAATTAATTGCATGTTTCACCATTTCTGATTGCATAAAATTGCGCATATTTTGAAGTTATTATTTGCATATTTAAATACCTATTTCGCTATTTTTGAGTGAATTTGAGCATGTTTTGGGGTTTTCATATGCATATGCATCCGCTCTTTACTTATAAAACTGTATGTAAGTTCAAAACTAGCGTTAGATCTAGGTTGTGCCCTATTGGTCTTTCCAAGCTCTACTATTTTGCAATATTCGACATTTCATATGTTGGAATTATATTTTCGATGTATATGCAACTGTAGACATTCTAAGCTATTGATGTACTTTATACTTTACATATGTAACGCGTGCTTGTTTGCGTACATACAAATTAGATACTTTTGAAAATATTTTAAATGACCAAAAAATTATCAAGATACTTGGGTAGATTCAAGTTGTTCGGCAAGCAAAGGGCAAATGGATGTCCGGAATTGTTCATTGAGATAGAGACTTTAAATTTGAATACATAAAATCTACTAAAACTTACTACTGTGGCATGTGTAGGTTTCCAAAATATGTGCATTTTCTGTATCCTGGAAAATGTGGAAAAAATGTTAATAAATGTATTACTTTTTTTACTTTCGATATACGAGTAAATCATACATCCGAGTAACTTCAAACTATCTACCCTATGAGATCTATATTGATATTGAAGATAACCCTTAAAAGTGATCAAATGCCGAATACACTGTCATAAATCTTAGCTCTTTAAGAGTCCGCCCCAAATCTTGTTCAGGATCACATTTTGACACTCTAGATAAATATCACATTTAAGGTATTTTAAAAATTTACATCTACTACGTACCTAATAACTTAACCTTGCTTATTAAACGAATGCCTGTATCCTCGAGATCCAAGGTGAACACCGAACCAGAACAATAGTTTGGAACCTAGAACTCTCCGACCTGGGCACTTTCATAAACCCCCATAAAGACCTCAATAAATTTGTCTTTTTTATTGTCTCGTCGAGTGAAAAATTGTCTTTCCCCAATGACATTCCGCTCCAGCAAGTTCTGCCCTTACCTCCTTTCTCTTAATCCCTGCTGGCAGGAAATCGTGCATAAGGAATTGCTAAGGCATGGGACTTCACCTCCTCTCCCACAACTCCTGCCCTTCTCCAGACCAAAGTTCTGGATTCTGGACAATAAAAAGAAAGGTAGGGAAATCTCATTTGGCCTCACCTTTTCCTCTCCTTACACTTTCCCTGTCAAAGCATATCATGAGAGGCAGAGAACCTTGCTTAAATCTAATTCTGGCAACTGTCCAATTCCAATTGAATTTTCCAAACTACAAAGAAAGTTTGGTCAGGTGAAAGAGTCTATTCACCACAGAGGACGAGGAGTAGTTCATGCTGGTTTGGTTCAACTCACTTTTTCTCATTTAAGTAGGGAAAGTGGGACAGGCATCTGACACAAATGGGCTGAGAAAGTGGGACTAACTACGCTCAACTTGTCACTCGCATCATACATATAAAATTATCCACACTTTCCCCTTCCGTTCTCGAACCTCGACGACTGGGTCAAGCAGTACTGCACTTTTGCTCATGGTCGCACATTGCAAGTTCCAATCTGGCTTTAATGCTCCGAATCTTTCAGGATTAGCAACTATTTGATACACTTTGCTCGGAAAACTTTTCCCTGAAGTTACTTTTATGAAGATAAAGTTAACGGATATCTGATTTCCGCCACTACTGTTGTTTATTACACTTTGGCTCTAATAAGTTTCAACTAGCCGCTTCTTCGGATTCACAGGCGTGGTAGCAGCTTGCTCTTTGGATTCAATGTGGAAAATCCTAAATTAAGAAAATGAACTTAATTCTCGAGCCCTACCCGTTGTGCGCCAATAGTCAGATGAGTATTCTCAGAAAAATAGCAATAATGGCTGTAGTTATGGATTTCTACACTGTAATTTGTTTTCAACGAACTAAAAAAAATCAAGGATAGAGGGTAGGTAAGTTTTTCTAATTTGATCCACTCCAAGTTAATTTGTCTCATTATTCATATTGAATGGATCAACCTAAAATACGTTGTTAAATTTGTACGAATAGTGGCAATAATGTATTTCCTGTTGGGAAAACGGTGAGGAGCGATAGCGTCAAATTCAGAATATACAGCGTGGACGTGGATACGGTTATTTTTGAAAAAGTAACATGCTAGCTAAAATGTGAGAGCGGAGTATCTTGTAGTTATATCCTAATTTAATCTATAGAATAAGTTTGAGTGTTGTTTCAAATTTTGAAAAATGATGCAACCATTTCCAAAATTACTAAACTAAATTGCAAAAATTAGCAATAAATCGACATGGAAGGGTACGAAATTCAACAACCGCTAATTTACGAAATCGAGGTTGCTTCATGACTTAAGTTTTTTCGCAAAGTCTCGTTATTGTTAATATTTTTCTTCCATGCATGCTTTCAATGATTTCAAGTTTTTAGGACATAATATTCTAGAAAATCCCCAAATAATCAGAACTTGTGCTATTCAGTTGTGCTTTGACTTGATCGAGTAACCTATTTCGCAACCACCGTTTTATTTAAATTATTTTTAGCCCATTAGATAGGTTTATAATATCAACATTTGTACAGGATATAAAATCCATTTCGCAATTTCCTAGACACAATGCCTATACTCGGTAAGATTGAGTGAAATGCATATTGCATATACAATAAAATATTTACGAGTTTTAGAAAAATTCTAAATGTACCAAAAGAGCTATTTTAACTCTCTTGTAAATCGACAAGCATATTAAAATTTATGTAACTGGCTACTGCAAACTGCAGCGTAATGAATACTTTGCTCGTATCATAATTGTCAGATGGAGCTTAGTTATTGTATACACAGACACACTACAAGAAAGTTTCCTTTGACGGACATGAAACTAAGTTTTCCGTTCAGTGACACAGTTTGGCAATATGAAATTGGAGAAGTACATGGAATTGGAGTGCCTGGAGCTGTGGAGACGCCGTTTGGGAAGAGTGTCTTGGCTAAAAGTGTTGGTGAGGATGGAAGGGAATTGGCAATAAGTAAGAATAGAAGCGGCGTTCCGTCGCCCATGAGGCGAGAATGGGTGAATGTATGGAGTGGGACATGGGACAGGAGAAAGGAAATAATCACTGAATGACAAGAAATATAGAAGGAAATGTCCGTATGTCTATGGGTCCTACGGGAAAGAACTACGAGCCGGTGCCTTTGATGGGTCTTCCTCTTCTACTATTTTACACTTTCTTACCCTCAAGCTCACTCCCGTACTACGAACAACGAATCAAGCCTCGAGAAAAAGCCGGGTTTAGCTCAGTTCAGTGCTTCCCTTCACATGGACTTTAGAACTTAGTCTCCCAGATAAAATAATGCAATATAAATTAATTAATTGTTTCGGTCTTAGTCTATAGTTTAAAATCTATTAATATTGCATCGGCAACTATAATTTGTGAGATACTTATTGTGTTTGCAATTAATTAAATGGGATTTACTGGTTGCTTTTGAATATGATAGGACTTTAAATATACTCCATTTTTTAAATTTGAAATAGTGTGTAATGTAAGATAGGAATGATTCTTAATGATGTTAGACATATCAAACCAAATTCGTATTTCAAATGCTATAATTAACTAGAAATCTCAATAATTTCATTTTTGAAAATTGTAAATGATGTATTGGGTAATTATACAGGATATCAATCTACTAACAAATGTTTTACCTTACCATTCTTGTTATTTTTAGTTACTTATAATTATTCATAGTTTTAAGCTATGACTTTGACTTCTTATGTGTAGTACGGAACGGATACTCGCATGTCAATACTTCTATTTTTAAACCATGACAAGATGGTAAGATATATGATGTATCGCATCATAAGTACTGTGTCTGGTATTTCTTTAGGTTCCTGCTCCAGCATTCCTCTGTCTAATTTATACTAATTTAAACTCATTTTACTTCTCAGAGAAAACAATTCTTTAAAGTCTATAACTATCTGTATGAATGTCATTAAAGCAAATTACAACATTAACATTCTCCATGAAACGAGTGTTCTCTATCATTTCCATTCGACTTTACGAAATTATATAACTGCAACTCACTGGGCCTTTTTAGCCTGCACTGCTTCCTCACCATTTCTCTCACTGAATAGATGGACCCTTGTATTCTGTAGGACTAGTACATCAATACAAACCTCTGCCTACAATACTGTCTTATCTCTGCATAAAACTGCAAATATTTACTTCTGCACGGTGACACGAACCCGCTTGCCTAGAGCGAACATAACCCTTACCAGGGCATATACCACGTGTAGATTAGTATTGGATATTTTGTAATACAGAGTAGGTAAGCCATCCATTTAAAAAATCTGCAACAACCCGAATTGAGAAATGAACACGTTGTAGTTATAGTTGTGTAAGGAGATTTGATGAGAATAGAAATTTTCTTAGATTTTAATTTGACCAAAGCCCGTTTTAAGATTCTTGAAATATATTGAAAAAATGAAGTTTGCAATGGGATGTCAGTGAGAATACTTTAAGCAACCGCAAACACTTCGATACTTTCTCCTCTGTCAAATTATACATTAAATTTTATCCAAAACATCATTGTTGCCAAAGACCCCACATGACGAGCAACATTCCTTAGAAAAAATGACAAGAACTGACTTTAATAAACTTCAGAATTAAAAAAAATACCATTAACAAGCTTTAGAAATTACCAAAATTCACAACATCTCTCGCATCAGGACTAGAATTCAACAGAACAGGGCAAACCATCTACTTTTCTGCATTGACTTTCTCCCGAGACCTTACGGTAGCTGGATATGAACGAGATCGGACATTAGGCTTGGGCAAAGAGGGCTCCACACGGAACAAGGTACATTGTAGTCGGAGACAGGAGTTTTCCCTCCATGTACAAGGACTAGTAGTAGTGGTATGGTCTAGCCTCTGGAGGTAGTGAAAGGGAGAGGAAGAGCCAAAAGGATTTGAACCAGCGGCAGTTCCTGGCAGTAGTTCGGATCACGGGCATCCGAGTAGACGCATTTCACCAATTTGCTCCTTCTTCCAAGCAGGAACAGCAAGAGAAAAGAAGAAAACGGCCTTTCCTTTCAGGAACACACGTACTTAGCCTACATACACAATTCCCAGATCCGCTCAATTCATTTCTTTCCTTTGCTTCATCAAACTTGAACTTCTTATGTACTTCTTCCCCGCCTTTCTACCCCACGTAGACTCCAGGCAAAAAAAAGAAGGTTTTTTCCCCCCAACTTCCAAACCTCCTCGTCTTTAGTAATGGTTCAGTTGGAAAAAGAAGAAAATGCCTAGGAGAGAAAATTACTGAATTACTTCGAGTCCTGGGTGTGTGGTGGCAGGTTGGGTGATCACATCATTCCCTTTCATTCCTTCTGTGTCTTATGTGAATTAGTGAATAAAAAGAAACTCCCATCTGGGCCAAGAAAAAAAAGGCTTGGGGGAAACTCCAGATAATCTGCTCCCTTCCTTTTTCTAACTCAACTAACTGGAGAAAGTCCTAGACAACATTAGTTGGACTTTCCTCCTTCACAAAAATGTGAGTGAATTTTCCTCACCAATCCAATCACCATTCACAATTAGTTGAATTATGCACAAGCTCTTCAGGCGGAGTGCCAAGTGCCAAACTTTTTCTTCTCCCGGCCAAGGCTAATCATTCAGTTAAGGAAAAAGGTAGATTTTTGTCTGTTTGAATTTTTTTCTGATCGATCTCCTTGTGCATTTTCTAGTAACACATCATCAAATATGAATTTGAGCCTAAAAGCCCTGGACATATGGGACTAGGACCTGACGACGAAGTCCCAGACTATATACCCAAAGTTTACTCCAATATTTTATGACAAAACTGAGCCTTGCTCAAACTTTCTCTTTATAGTCAAGTCAAGTCAGTTTTAGATCTGGCTGGAGGCAGGAGATACAAGTCAAGTTTGAACGGAATTTTGAACAAGTGTGGGCATATAAGGCAGTGATGGAACGTGTGGATCCGGATATTGTGCGGCTTGGGGATGCCCCTGCTGTGGTGAACGGGACGGGAAAGCCGAGTCTTCTGTGACACTTAGTGACAGTGATGATAAAAGGAGCATTATTACTGGGACGCCTTCGACAGAGTTTGGAGCTAGCCAGGATTTGGTGACAGTGATGACTTGCCGCCTGTTGCATTTAGTTTTCATTCCAGACAACCAAACAATTCCCTTGATTCTTTGACACTTAATCTGTGTTTTGAAGATTGGAAATGGCTGGGTGGTGGGTGAACGTGCTCATGATTTTGATAATCCGCCTGGTCCAACCTGTACCGGCCCAAGATGGACTCGACGAGGACTTCCTGCTCAACGAAATTGAAGAGGACGTTCACTGTGAGTAATGAGACCCATTAATTTAATATAAACCCGTCGTAATTTAGAGAAAAAAGGGAAAGGAATTTTCTTGCTTGGCTACTACAGGAGAGGAACATAGACCCAAATTGCACCCAGCTCTCGTGACATTTAGTACTTTGGACTTTAGTGGCTTCAAGTCCACAGGCTGAGGATGAAGAGTCAGGCAGGGGGTTTAACGGTGAAATATTAGGAAAAAAGGTAATTGTAATGTGCTTAGCAGGGTTGGGGTTTAGGAGTTCATCATTTTTGGCTTTAGTTGAAGATGTTTAATGAGGTTTCGTGAATTCCCAAATAGCAGCGAATTAAAGTGCAGGATATTTAATTACAGAATATCAGGCTATTTCGGTATATATTCCAATGGATATTTTGGTTTTAAATTGCTCAATTTGAAGTTCTATACTAGATTTAAAAGCCGGTTTGTTAGATAGTTTTAATTTTCGATTTGTTGGCATTGGTATAGTAGAATTTTAAGAACGAATTGCCTGAAATGTAAAATACATAGAAAATCTTTGGTCAGAATGTTGAGATAGGATTCAAAATTCATGAATTTCGACAATTTAGATGTAATTTAGCGCTTTAAAATCTTCAAAAATTAACCATGAAATCGATTTTAATTTTGACATTAATCGGTATTCAAAATCGAAGCAATGAAATTTTTTTCAATCCATACATTCAATTAATCCTGAATTCGTGAATTCATTTAAATATTAAGGTTGGTTACGTAGTGAATAATTGATGCGATGATGTGAACTACGTAGTGCGTAGTGAAAATTTAATTCAATTTGACTCGCAGCGCGCACACCTTCATTTTAGTACATATATACTGTAGTACGATACCAAGTCAATTTTGATATTCAATCGAAAATGGAAATCGATGCAGCGTGAATTTATGAATCAGACCAGCATGCTTTGACTTGCTTAAGCAGTGGCGCTGTTACATTTCTGTAATTTAGTCAATATTCATATGTTGAAATTGAACCTTATAGCCACTTGAATAACCAGTTTTGAAATTGAAATTGAATTTGTTAATAATTTATAAAACCCATTTAACGTCCTAAATCAGAATCATAAATAGCCTAAAAACCTAACCTTGGTAATGTGTGTACATGGGCAGGGTCCAGTTCACTAAACTGGACGGACTAGGTAATATTGGATATAAGTCTGTGTGAGTAGGTCCTGGAGAAATGGATGGAAGGAAAACGTAGAAGAAAAGTGGGTCCAATTTAAATTGCTCCATTTCTCTTGTTTGTATTCAATTTACGGTTTGTTCTCCTTTTTTGGCGTAATTCCTCGAGGTAGAATGGGAATCCCCCCATTTTGGGTTTGGGCTCAAGGAACAAAGCCATTCCTGGTCTAGGAAACAAAGACGTTTCTAAGCTCCGCCGCTGATTTCGTATTCAAGACAGAAAATTACAGAAATACTAATTGATTCATGAGAGAGACATTTGGGTCTGACTTGTCGCAATCGGAAAGGAAAGTGGAAAGTAGTGTTGTCTACTCAAAGCTTTGACTCAAATAGAGACATGCTCGCTCCACAAGGCTATTAGACTTCAGTCCAGGGTTGTTATCCTAAATCATCAAATTCGCTCTAAAATTCTTTGCTTAGTGCAAATTCGAAATCGACACATATTTGCCGAATGCCCATTCTTCTAAATTAAAAATTAGCAGTTCATCATAGCTAAAATAAATTGGAAAATACGGGTTCTAAAATAATACAAAACATATTATGTTAAAACGTTTTGCAAATATTTTCTAAAAAAGTCATTCTTCAAAAATTCGAAATACTGGTCATATTATATTATTGTACAAAATCTAGATCAAACTTTTGTCAAATTATCATTCCTCGAAATTTAATATAATTTGTTTAGGCAGATATTTTTGAAAAAATAAATGTTTATCAGAAACAAAAAGCAAGTGAATTTTTCACACAAAAAAACAGCAAACCGGAATAATTTTAGCAAATTTTACAGTTTCTAGTTGTGCCAGAGTAAAGAATCAAATGCTATACACTACCCAACACACTATTTATGTTTAAATTTTTGTTGACGTTGCTCAATTTGTCACGTCGTTAATTTCGGAACTATTTCCATTTCTTATGGGATTAAATCTTTTTTTTGTTCTTTATTTTACAAATTTTTAATATTAAATCAGACTTATGTACTTTTGTACATAAAAGCAATGCGCTCAGTACCTATTCCTTCATGGAAGATTATTTGCTTTAATCTACTAGCAGCTATTTTTTGATAACGTTGATTGATGCGTCCTATATATTGAATCAGAATCAAATCACAAAAATATTAGAAAGCATGCCCATGACTAAGCTGCAAACAACCCTATCTCCTTGGAAGTGTTCTATGAACTCGTCTTTCTCACAATTTCAAGCAATGGCTGATTTCCCTCCAATTCAGTCTGGAAAACAAGGTTGGCCTGGCTAGCTGTCATGTCAGTCTCTCCCGGGAAACGGGGTTCACTAATGATTTTTAATGAGGACATGAGAGAGTGAGCTTATTGAGGGAGCAGGTCAATTCCATATGGGAATAAGAATGTATTATGGTGAGATTACCAATTAGTTCTTCCTTACGGAACAATGCACGTTAGGAAGGGCGGACAGGAAGGAGCAATTATTTTCCTGAGTATCATATGTGTTAGTGTAGGATGAAATGTCTGCCTAATGAATACGAATTAGCTTTATGGTGACAGCATCGCCATCCGGCTTCAAATCCGACATGCAACGAATTCATTAGCGGATGTGTCAAATGTATAATGCTAATGCCCCTCGAGTTGTATCTCATTTATGGATAGATTAGGCGCCATGGGCATTTTCTAGAACTGGACACTGCAATTTACTTTCTCCATGCATTACATTAGATTGAAAACTACACCTTTCACCAATCTAGACTCCCTTGGTTTGTATCATTGACTTTTCATATGCAACCAAACATCACGGATCTAGGTTATTCGTGCCAATCGACAAGGTCGATTTTTGACTCGACTTGAAGAAAATACTATGCAATTAACTTCAATCAAATACAAATACCCTGCAATGTATTACGACAACCGCACTGTTGTTGTGGTTTACATGACAAGCTAATAGCAGGGTTGTAATAGTACGTATATGTAAAGCTGAGCCTGATAGTGTGTGTGTGTGTGGATTCGGAGTTTGTTTGGTTCGCACAAAAAAGTAAATCAATGGTCCGGATATCCAGTGCGGAGCATTGGCTGGTACTGGTAGTAAAATCCTTTTGTGTTTCCCGAAACGGGAGCGAGCTAGACGTAGAGTCTGGGGTGTAATCGCAATTTAATTGTGGATTCGGAGAGTATAGTTCCAACATGAAGAACCAGATGTATTTTATTGAAATCTGGCCGAGTCGTGGGAAAAGGAGTTATGATGCTCAGGCAGTCCGTGCACGTGGAATTGCTATACGGACCAAAATACTCGGGTCTCGTCTTCTCCAAACATTAAGGTCTAGACTTGCAAAGATCCAGATTCAGGCGTCTTCAAGGACATATTTGTAGAATAGGGAATATGGGTGAAATTCGTTTTCTTAGTCCTGATTGAAATTGGAAATCACGGAACAATTCCTTGTGTCGAACTAGCAGCCAGTGTTGGAGTGCACAGCAGAAACTTGCAATTTTGCGTTTGGGTCAGACCTCTGGAATGGCCATTGACCGGCAGGGGATTAAAAACTATGAATTTAAATTAAATCAAAATAAGCTTAACCTATGATCTGAACACATATATTTTGAAATTGTGTTTTACTGCCGAATTTTGAAGCTATATTACGGGTAGAGTTTAACTTAATCTAACCTAACTACAATAAAATGAGACGGACGGGATATTCAATGTATTTTGAATTTTGCATATAAACCTCTCTATTTAAACATACAATGGGCTGAGACTTAAGACATTTCTCGACTCCAAAAATCTTTTAAAAATTAATGCTACTGGATTTTCGTATTTTAAATATTTATTCACATGAGAATTGGCAGACAGGAGAAATAATTAAAATTTCACATTTAAAAAACAAATTTTGAAGGAAATAAATAGCTTTTTAAAATATTTAAATACGTATTTGATTTTTTTTTGTAAATAGAATATCTCATCTCTGCTACTTAATGCAAAAATATGCGATTTGTAAACCACAAAGATTAATTTATGCAAAATTTGGAAAGAAACTGAATTATGCAAAATTCGTGGTAAAAATCGCCGACTATCGGTTTTTGAACTTTAAGACAGAGTTGAACTCAGTTTGAACTCAAGACAACTCAGCGAAATAGCTTCTGAATTCCGAATCCATACCATGTAATAAATTAGGTATTGTAAAACTTTATTACACCAGCCAGGAAAAGACGGATTATAAGGTGCGGAAGAACGACGATTGAGTCATAAACACAACATCCACTGATGATTAAACTCGTTCAAGGTAAAGGTACATTGAGGTGGTCTGAACTTTGGAATGCTGCTGCTGTAGGTAGCTCAGCTCGTTAAATGAATTTCATTTTCTCCCGTTGTTCTTCAAGTCGTCTTGGGAAAATGGAAGGAGAGACAAAGACGAAAGACGTTGAGGAAAGATATGAGACGAGGAGTAGCCAAAGGAAGACACTTTCTCTCGCTTCATTCAACTCCGTTTTCTTTGTATTAGTCATTGTGTCAAATGAGAATCAGTTATGACTTATGACGGATGTATCTCACCTTTCCCAATTTTGGCTTGTTCCATGCAGTCACTGTTAATTTAATATTGCTCAAATCATTTAGTAAATTGAGTAAGTATATAGAATGGTGTTCCAGCAGCATAACTCCACTGATTTAATTTCGCTCAACTAACTACTGTTGACAAAATTCTCAATGATTCAATAAATAAATCATAGTCCAATTAATTTGATGATCATTAATCCGATGATTTTTTGTTTTCAATTTTGTGGTCATATATATTTATGAAATTAGTGTTGTTTCGAATGACGAAATCTTGCTTGAACTCAAACAACGCCATCTTTTACACGATATTAAGTAGTATTTAAATTTTCCGATCGAGTTGGTTGCCACGTGGTACGATGGGCAACTGGGCATCAGCGCCCTTTGCGGAGGAGTAGGACAAGCATCGAAAAAAAAGAGGGGTTTCGACAAAACTCGAACAAGCTTCATTTTTTGACAAAAATGAAACAAAAAACGGGTTTTATGCAATGTAACAGCACAATAAGCTAACTTGGAAGCTGAAAACGAGAATAAATTCCTGAAAGTTCCTGTGCCAAAGAGTTAGCTAAAATAGCCTTACCACAAACAAATCCAATTCTCGCCGCAAAATATTTTAGTTGACCACAAATCGCATACTTTCACCGCCAAATAATTAACATCAGTTTTATTATGAGGTTAAAAAATGCTCGCGAATTTTTTGTAATTGCAATGTTAGGTAAAGCTACATATAATTGCCTAGAGATATGTATACAGGCGAAATATTGTAACCAATAAAGCTAAAACTGTAAGTAGATTTAGAATGTCGAAAAATCTATATAATTAAAAGTAGGAGTCGGTGAGCTTAGTTATTTTTGCGCAAGAATTGGGTTTAAGGTGAGGCCATACCATTGCCTAAACAGATTCATAGACAAATCTCACCATAAATTATCCTTCATTGCCTGTACTGATTCCTAGCTCAGTATCTATTTAGCGAAACAACTCTTCGAGTTGACAATTTCAAAGCGCTGGAAAGTCGATACGTTAAAGTAAATAGGTATGAACGCTTTGACGGCATTAATTGCGAGCGTAACACTATATATGTTTCTATTGAAGATGGAAAGGCCGAATCAACTTCAACTGACTAATTTGACAAGTGACCTTAACATAGTGACAAAGCGACATAATAAGAGCAACATTGAAAGAGCGGATGCTTGTTCTGAAAGTGAATTGCTCTGGGCTGAAGGAATTCGGTTTTCACACTTTCTTCCTTCAGTTTGGCTTGCTTGGCAAGAAGTGAGCAGCAGCGTTGTCTGGACGGAGTCTTCTGGTTTGGGCGACTGGTTTGGGTGGATTAATTCCTGCACATCAATCTCAGAAGGTGAAAGTCGGGCGTTGGTGTGTGTGGCTTGACATGCGGAGGGAGTGTAATGCCCTGCAAGGGAGCAGGAGACAAGATAATAAACGTATTCACTCTTCTCGTTGGGACTTTCTGATGCGGAGTAATAAAGGAGTTCACATTAGCAGATCAAAGGTTCCATCCTTCTCTCTTACCCAAACTCCATTACGCTACCCAGTCCCTAAAGACACTTCTACCCGCTACCACATCTTGAATTGTAACGAACTTAACTAATCTCGGCCTGGATATCTGCATCAACATTTTCGGATGCTTTTACTTCTTTTTCGATTAATTTGATATCGAATTTGAGGATTTACATGTAATACGCGCTACAAATTATTCTGAATTAGCTATGATAAAAATCAATGCGGTAACAGACAAAACCGCCACTCAAAAAGCCGCAACATAGAAACCACAAGATACCCTAAAACACATTTACTACACGCCTTCCTTTAAAAAAATTGAGTTTCAAATCTGATTAACTGAAATTTACAATTAGTGAAATTCATGTTTAATTTTCTAATTCATAGAACGTAGTTTTCTTGTGGTAAAATTTAAAAAAAATACTTTTGCATGTGTTTGGTCCAATGTTAATAATTCAGCTGTGTTGCATCATCAAGGCTCGCAATATTACCTAAATACGGAAAGTGAAAAGTCGCTAAGCCAGTGCCGCAAAACATAAGGGAACACTAAATACTGAACAAAGACAAAAATACAGGAATCTGAACAAGATGATTGAACGATTCAGACAGAATTATCATCAAAATTAAATGACGTTCCTGAGATAAAAAATAAAAACATGAAATCAATTTTAAACAGTTTCATTAAAAATGGAATTACTTATTCTAACACTTCTCGAAATGAGAAAATCAGTGATTCCATCAAAATGAAGCAATACACACATTTCAATCTGTGCAATATCACTGACAGTAATTCAATAAGGTATTTAATCAACGTAAAAATCCAAAAACAAAGTTGAACGAAGAGCCAAATACACTAAAGTCAATAAGTTGTGAGCGGATCAGTGCATTGCACGAAGTCGTGGGCTCTTAGTCATTCCTGAAACTAAAGTAACCAACTTTTTTTTACTTTGCTTGACGCACTCATTGCCATTGATGTGATGGTTGTCTGACCAACCATGCCTATTTACACTGGAGTTCAGTACAGCCGCCTATTCAGGTCCAAGACTAAGCTGATGTGATAAAAGTCAGGCTTAATGTTTGGTCACGCAGGATGGAGGGTTGGGCTGAGCCACCGTGCGGCGGTCTTCTTCCATTTCCATTCCGACACAGAAGCTATCTAATGTAATGAAAGAGAAAGTAATATCCTCCTCATCCCACCCCAGGCTCTGTCAACAGTATACAACCTGTCCAGAATTATGAGTATTGCTCCTCTTCAAAGCTCGACTTTCCTACTTATTTCCCGAATTGAAAATTGAAAAGTTTTTTTTTTGGATTCGAATATCCTGAGATGGGGGCCATTTCAGTATTAAAAGTCTCTGTATCTGTCTCTACTTTCTGTATACAGTGTTGCATCTTGTATCAATGTCAAAGTTTATTTTTTATTAGCAAATTTCATATAAAATGACACGATTCCATTTTCAGTAGGGATAGGAAATGCTCGGATCTGTCAAGCGTATTTTGATCTCACCGAGAATGGATTTAATTTTTAATTTTCATCAATGATTGTGTGCGGAATGTTTGTATTTATCTGTTAATTTTTGACTGACACCTGCCTGAGCCACTTTTGCATGTTCCATGCGCTGAACAGTAGTTTGTGGTATAAATTTAAAATTCTCCTATTTCGAATTAGATCAATTCTGCTGATATTTCAAATATGAAATTTTGGGAATTACCTGCATTTTAAATGTAGTGCTAAATACAACTCGCTAAATTATACCAAATCACGATTTTCTTATGATTACAGATCTGTAAATCGGTTAACTAACAGAATATTTCTCCATTTAAAAAAAAATCATTCTTCATCGTTCCATTGAGTAGCAGCAGATTATAAAAAATAATACACATTTATCAAAGAATTCACTTATCATTGCCTATTTACCTTAAAATTGTTACACACAATTCTCTACGTCGAAATATTTTTACTTAATCCAGCGCAGATGATCATACATCATACATACTTAAGCATGGTCAAAAGCGGGTATACTATAAAGGTAACAGATAAACTGGATAGTATCCACATTGGAAGTAGTAGATCATTCGGAATTGGAATTTGTTCCGACTTGGGAAGTCACTGGCGAGTCATTATCTATAACTTTTCTTGAGCTTAGTTTGAGTAGTGGGAAAGATGAGTTAAAGACTAAGATTGAGTGGATGAGCAGAGTTTGGGACTAGTTGAGTGTCTGCCGTTTCCCTTTTTTGGAAAAACTTCCCTGGCGTCTTGACCAGATGATTGCTCCTAGCACTTGGTTTTGACTTTAGTCGAACATTCAGTTATGACCACTGACGGAGGTATAAGACATTACCCTCTCTGCAAATAAATGGGACATGGACCTACTGAGAAAAATATAACCCTCATCCGTTTCTTCCCAAATTCAAGGTATAGCTTGTCTAGAGCTGGAAGGAAGCTGAGAACTAGAGATGGTCTGACTCAAGTGAGTTCCATACCACGGAATTATTAACCACTTTTCCCTTACCACTGACATGACAGAAGTAGGGAAGAAAACTTTTTTTACGCGTTTTCCCTCGCATGTACTAACTACGCGTTTTCTTCTTTCCTCCGTCTCCAGTTTCACTTTCTCTCCATAAAAATCTTCATTCTGTTCAAGTGAGGGTGGTGGGCCAGAGATTCACTGTCAATTATTCACGATATGCCAGTATTAGTTTCACCGCAACTAAGGTTAGCTATAAAACAACTGTCACCGCAAAATAGTTGAATTGATGTGACCATAACTGACTTTAACCGTAAATTAATATGAATCTAACCGCAAAATAAATTATTTGACTGGACTACAGCTTATTTTCATTTCAAAATATTATTTTAACCGCCAAATAGACGAGTTGACTAGACCACAATTTACCTTCACCGCAAAATATTACTGTAACCGCAAAATAAACGAGTTGAGTAGACCATAGCTGACTTACACCATGAACTAACACGATTCTCACGGCAAAATAAATTAGTTCATTTAGCAGAAACTAGATTTCAGTTTTCACCGCAAAATAATGAATTGACTTGAACATAATTTACTTTCATCAAACGTGTATTCGATTGTCGGTTCTTGCCCAACTTACTTTCACCGCAATGAAACATAAACCCCATTCTAACGGCAAAAACAATTTACTTGACTTTAGCGCAACTTTAGCCACAAATAAAAACAAATTTTAACCCAAACTTATTTCACCTTAGAAAAACTTGATTTCATCAGAAATGCATATGATTCTTACCGCAAATTAATTTAGTTGCTTGGGTGCTTGGGCCATGGCTTACTTTCACCGCAAAATGAGTTCTTTGAAAATCGTAAAATTAAATTAGGGTAAATGCTAGTGAAAGAGTTTAGAAAGTTGTACGGTGATGTTAATCTAGGCTTATGTTACCATTAGATTGGCGTTAGCCTGTTTGGGCATGATTACAAATAAAATCTAAAATGCTATTTAAGCATATACAAGTATGGAATTTGCGGAGAAAATTGGCGGTGAATTAGTTCATTCTGCCAGTAACTAAGTTAAGGTGAGCTGAGCTTAGCTAACTTTGCCATGAGAAGCGTATCTATTGTGTTTGCGGTGATATTAAAAGCATAGCACATGGGTGTCCAGTGTCCATGTCCGCATATCGTGATTTCCAGTGTAGGGTGAAAGTTAACGGGGCAATTTTGTTAAAAAGATAAACCCTATGTTTCTTCTATTTTCAAATCGAACATAATTCAATCTCATTTGACAACGGAGAGTCCAATTCATTTGATTGCTTTTCAATATGGCGCTGCCCAATTTAAAGCGCACATAAACCCGCCTACTGAAAATTGGAAGTGTTTGGAACATACGCATGTGTAAGTTGTAGTTTATTTTTAAACATATTTTGCCCTTTTTAATATTTAATTTTTTTATAATAACATGTGTATAATTGCTCAGCTAAAAAACAAAATTCTCGAATTTCTCATTCATAATACTAATTTCTAACAAAATTTGTACTACTGTTGATCATAATAAATTCACTCGAGTACGGTAAAGCTGATTTAAGCTTCATCTGACTGTGACCAATTGACGGAGAATAGATAACTTCAAACATTTCAGCCTTAGCCAAACTCGGGAGAATCTTTTTTGGAAATGAGACGGTTGGGAGTTAAATGAGCCCATCGATCATTTCATTACTCAGGTTCATGTAAGGGTTTGGGTACGAATTATTTCACTCAAGTGGGGAATGAATCATTAGTTATCAAAATCATATTAATGTTGGACTCTGGGACCGCGTGTACCGAAGGCCTGTTCCAGAACCCACATGAACCTATCAGGCTCAAGTAGGCCCGAGTACTTATGGGAATGGGGGCTTAAGGTCTCTCTCATCCAACAGAGTCAACACTTGACTCTGTTCATTCAACCGGGTTTAACGAGCCTATTCCTTGGAATATAATGGGTCAGAGAGCCATTCCGTGCTCCAGCTCCACTATTTACCATTACTCCAGCTCCCAGGATTAGCCTTCCATTAGATTGGAGATTTGGGAAGAGGAGGATACGCCATATTCAACCCTCATGTTATGAATGCATTACTTGACTCTACAGTGTGATTAATTATGATTATGGTCTGCTTAATATTTGAAACTGTTGACATGACATACAGAATACAGGGTGAATACGATACTTGTCCGCCTTTGGATAACATCTGTAGAGCAATGAGTACCTTGCCTTGTAATTGTGCTCCATTGAAAATAACACCGATTAAAGAAGCCAGCGAATTTTGCAGGATTTTATAATCTGTGTAAAATAGTTTCCAAATTTAATCACCTTGGCACGAATATTTAATTACAGCAACAATAATGCTTTTCCAAATCTGGTAATGTCGTCTGTAGTTTTAAGCTTGAATTTTGAAGGCAGGATATCCGCGTTGCTAGGATAATTCCTCCATGTCCAACCAATACTAGCCGTTGCATATTTTTATGCAAATATATAATCTACTTTCAATAAAACATAATTTCCTTGTGTCTTACGTGTCAGGCCAGGTGCCGATTTTAGAATTTGGCGTAAAGGGGGAGAAAATTATCGCATCCACCCTGTACGTTACATATTTCTATATTGCGTTTATACGGAAGCGTCTTCAAACAAACACAGTATGAAATCTAATCATACTCGAAACTCGAGCTGCTGCGTGACCCACAACGTAAAGCAGGATTTTAAGTACCTTCCTATGTGATCATCAATATAATTGACGGCTTACGAAGGGTATTGATATGTATCAACCTTTCCCTACTAAATTATGCCAACTTAGGCCTGGTGATGCTAAAGACTATTAGCAAAATGATATCCTATATTATTTTTCAAATAATTGAACTTAGAAATTGTACTTAATTTTCTCACAAAAATATAGTACAATATATTCAACGCAAAAACTTTATTTCGAGCTGTAATTTATCATGCAACTCTGAGTTCTACTGAGCATTGATCTGACAAATACAAGCTATTTGACGATGAAATTGTTTTGTAATATAATTACCTAAAATATTTCGGTCATTTGATTAGCCAGAAATTTTAGTCACGCAGATACAATAGAGGCACACATATTTAATTGTATTTAATATTTGAAACGCCCAACTACTTTCCTCTTAATTTGTATCCAACGATCTGTGACTCCAATCTCCAAGATTAGTTGTCTGACAAAACTCGAAAATTACATTATGTTCTATCAAATCAATCATGGTCCAAATCAGGGACAATGTTATCTGTGACAAGCCGTCAAAGAAGGATGGTTTGAGTCCACAGAGCGGAATGAACTTTAGGGAGCGGTAACCATGGGGAAACAATTTTTTCCGGCCTGTTGCATAATTTTAAAATAAATTTCTGACGATTCATCTAATGTCCAACGTCCAACCAGGTTCAAATAGAAAAATTCCATGCTACAAATTTTGCATATTGTAAGCTTTTGGTGCATAACTCTATTTTTTTACATTCATTTAATTTAGATTCATATCTTCCGTGTTTGAGCAGATTTGAGTACTTCTACGACAAGTTTTGACACTTTTGACCAATTTTTTTATTTAATTTAATCATGATTTATTCTCCCGAGGTAATTTCAGACCAAAAAGGTCTTATGGGATGGTCCTTCGTGTCCGTCCATCCGTCCGTCCGTAATATTGGAGTCAAAGCGCAAAACCTTATGAAAAATGGCATTAGGAGCAAGTTGGAAAAAATAGCGCACCGAATTTATTTCTATACAATATTCTTACTATAAAAATACAAAAGTCTTTGTGGCTTTAATTTTTAAAAACTGAGTTCAGATTATTTTGCATCACTATTCATAACTAGTTGCCCTACGTAGGCACAACAGAGTTGTGAATTTGCATGATGCGGACCACGGTCGGTACGGTACGGTTCCTTGGTCACCTGTCACCTATTCTCTTGAGCAGCTCAGCATAATTTTGTGAAGCCCTGTGAATTGATAATCAAGTTGGAAATACTCATTTCAGAATCCCATTTAGAATTTTATTACGTTGTTATGACAGTCGAGAGACTTGTATTTTATTATTTGTATCATGTGCACTATTTGTAAGAGCATCATCAGCATTTGAAATATTTTGAATCCAGAAATAAGGGAAATTGAATTGTGTAATTGTGTTGTCGCCAAGGCATTGATCACTGGACAGATACAGGGAGGGAGCTCGGGAAGGAAGGAGAAAGCGACGTATTGCCGTGATTATTATAGTTTATATAATAGTAGGTAGATGAACTGTTGGGCCGTATAGATGTCTGGCTACTCGGTCACACAACAAATTTTGTCAATATCTTTGTCAGTGACCCATGTCATGGCAACACTGTCCTACATAATTCAAATTCTAATTCTGGATTCCAAATATTGTAAAATGTTAATAATGCTCACATCCGCTACAAATAAAAGGACTCGACTGTCATTTGCAACGTTATACGCTAAATGGATTATCAAAATTTGTATTTTAAAATTGATATTCACGTGCGGGCTAAGAAACATAATCATGCACACTGAACAACACCTCCGGTTGAACCTCTATTAACTACGCGTTCGAAAAATTCAAAACACAGGTGGAAATCAGTGATACTTACTATTACTGACAAATGGGTCAGCTAGTCCAACTATATTTTCTCACATTTTGCTACAAACATGTACTGCCATTTTTGTGCATATCTTGGATTGGTACATATTTTTAGCGGTTTTACGTGCATGGGAACCTTTTCCTACTTATAGGGAATTAGGAAAATCCTTTTTGTGTAAAAGATGGATTGTGGAATTGTGTTGGAGTGATGGGAAGTTGGATTAAGATTGGAATTGGAAGAGAAAGCAATCGTTTGGAATTTGGGATCTTCTTTCTCAACTGGGGATGAGCCGAGTGTGAAGAGGCAGACCGTTTCCTTTGAGCTGCTCTAGATTCAAAGGAACTCCACATATCATATTTTACGTTGGGCCTCTTCTCCATTCTCTCTCCGCTTTGTCTGTCGAGCTTTCTCTTTTGATGATCCACATGTCGTTGGGCTGGAATCATTTTTGAATCTGAATACTGAATAGGTTGAAGCAGAAGGGAAAAAACCTCATCTTCCTTCGATTTCCCATTCCCTATCGAGAGGAGAAAGCATTCAGGCCTTCCTCCTTCCCTTTCCCCTTGCCATCATCAATTTGTATAAAATAAAAGTTGCACGAGTGCTGCTCGGCTGTACACACATAAAAAATAACATAACTGATTGTATTCATATTGAATTTGTATGCAGCCCTTTTCATGGTGAGGATGGGATGAGGAGACAGGCATCGAGAATCCTGATGGGTTATAGACCTTCGTCTAAAATGGATACATAAGTTCAAATGTTGAGGATCGAGAAGCATTTTGCTCACTTTTGTAATTTTGGATCTGACGGGGCAAGAGTGGATAGCAGATTTTATGGATGCAAGCCAAAACTGCATTATCGATATTTCATCTTTGGCCAAAGGCTATTGTACCAGTCACTGTTGCTTAACATACTCATACCAAATATTGGAACTTTACCGCTTGAGATCCCATTTCCATGGGCAGAATTCCTAACAAAAATTCGTAATTTATATCGCCCAGGTATATAGATTTTAGTCAGCTAGTTCTCATAGCACAAGCTGGGCTCATGGCTTTGACATTGACACTTGACACGCATCTGTGTTTGAGAGTTGAGCAAATTACTTGGAAATGTAATTGAATATCTACCATTTAAAGAACGGTGCTGTGAATTTGAAA